>JALJCO010006890.1:0-32500 GCA_023101725.1 Atherinomorus stipes
GGATGCACACATCTAACCAAATATACTTTGGAACACACACTGATTGATAAAGGCCACATTTGGATGTAAAACAGACGTCCCAAGGAGGAATTTTGCTCAGAGAAGGATCTTCTCTGAGTAATCACTAATTTACGGTCCTGAGAGCAACTCAGGAGAGGACCTGCATTTTGGTAAAACAAACAGTCCAATTGGTGAACTTTGAACCCAGCCTCCAAACTTGGAGATACTCCTTCCCAGTATTTACGACCTGCTATAAATTGGTTCCTTATAACCAATTTTGTTATGTGTTCTTAACATCCAAGAACTGTTTTATATTATCAGGAAAGTAAGCTCATGTTAATCTCATGATGAAGACTTTTCTTTTGATATGCAACATGACATACTTTGGTGATTAGAAACTAGATGTTTCTTCCCCAAATTCACATCACATCCATTCCAGGATTTGCTGCATAAAGGTGAAGAAAGAGACACTTTACCCAACTGCTGAAATCCACTTTTATGTTAGAAATGGACTTCCTCATATCAAATGATGTCTAACACGTATTTTCTTTACAGGAATCTTAAGGCATCAAGATTAATCCTGTTTTATCTGTTTAGCTGATTTGTTTATTCAATGTCTTCCTTTATTCATATAATTCAGATCTTTGCTTTATTTTATTTTATTGTGTTCATTTTATTTCATCATGTCTGAATAATTGATCCATTTTTACACATGCCTCACTTAGAATTCACAGATGTTTATAACCATTAAGCTCAACTGATAATCAAATGATCATTTGAGATGTGTCTTACTATTGGATGAAACCTGACTCTGTCAGCTTCCCATTGGCTGACAAGCTGCAGCCACATTCCACTGCCAGGCAGAGTGCGAAGCTCTGAACAGAGAGAATCAGATTTGATGAGATCTGATGAGAAGAAGAACGAACAAGGCAGAACTGAAGAAACTTGGAACAATGAGGAAAGAATGACACGAAACCTGCTCTGAACTCAGCAGAGTTCAGAACCATGAATCACTCAGGGAGGAGTGATGGAGAGAAGAAGACTTTAACCCAAATCATCTTTACTATCAACCATCCCGTGACATCAGTCCTGAAGCTGCACGTCTCTGGGGAGACGGATGAGAGAGAGAGGACGAACCAGATCCACCACTGAGCTGACAGCCCGCAGAGAGCCGGACGAACTTCCAGGAGATCGGGAAGATTTTTGGGATCCATCCACCCGACAATCTTCCAAAGGATTTGAGGAACAGTCCAGCAGAACCAGGACGTGAGTGAAGCACCTCAGTCAGACGGAACCTCTGAGGAGAATCCTGATCATTTGCTATGAAATATGATCTGATGTCACAAGAAGTTGGTGATAGTGAATTAATCCAGGCCTACGGTTTACCAGACCCAGATTAACTTTGTTTAGTTGGATTAAGAAATCCTTCCTTCTTTTCTTTTAACATTTATTAATTAACTGAGGTTTAATTAATTTATGTTTCATTTTCATACCATCTCACATTTCTTTCACAAGATAACTTTTGGTTGATCATCATGCTCACATATTTCTTGTATATATCTTGTACATACATTATCTCATGTAGTTTGTAGACTAGTTAATAAATACTCCGTGTTATCTTAACTAGTCGTTGTTTGTGGTTTTTCTGATGTATCATGAAAGGTCACTTCAAGCGAGAACTCATGAAAGCGTCCTGAGACTGATCACTTAATCAAATCAATCTAAGAATTGATTTAAGACTTTAATGGTTTTCCTTGCTTCCATTACATATCAAATAAGTAAGGTGGTGCTCCGAGGCTGTATTAGTATTGATATTAATAGAAATATTAATATTAATATTAATATCATACAAAGTGACGCTATATATATTGTGGTTGCCCAAGCTAAATCACAACACCAGAGGTTTAAAATCCGTGTTTGCATCCGTGTTGTGAGCCGTGAAGTGGAAACGGTAGTGAGATTAGTAATTATGATCATAACAGATAATAATTCATCTAATCAGAGTTAGGAGGATATGAAACTGAACTGTACCTGACATCAGAAGAGCCACGGGGTGATGTTTGAGTCCCGATAAAGCTGTCCGTTAATAAATAATTTATCCACCGCGATGACAGCTCGGGATCCCTCCGTAATGGCTTTTTCCTGACAGGAAACAGGACTTTACGCCGGTCCAGGATTTCTTTGGGATACTGGTCGTTTACTCCAAAGTTGGTCCCTTTCAGCTCGCGGCCCTGCTTCTTTACTTGCTCTTTTTGTTTGAAGTGAACAAACTTAGCAACAATCGGTCTTGGTCTGCGTGAATCCGGCATTTTACTTCCCATGCGGTGGACGCGATGAAAGCCGATACCATTGACTGTATCGGAGGGGAGTTTTAGTTGTTTATGAATGAAGGTTTTTATTGTTTCCTCTGGGTTCTCGTCTGTCTGCTCTGGGATCCCTGCAAATACCAGATTATCTCTCATGCTCCGAGCCTGCAGATCGATTACTGATTCCCTCATCTTTTTATTTTCTCCTGACAGCCGGTTTATTCCCTCAGTGAGGGACTTAACCGTGTCTTGTAGGTCGGCGTTTGCGGCCGCTAGTGTTTCCACCTGTTTCTGGCTGAACTCCAATGATTCCCGGAGCGCCTGGAATTCTTTATGGAGAACCTCCACCAGGTTCAAACGGGCGTCAAAGCTGTCTACTTTCCTCTCTATGGAGAGAAGGATGTCCACCGAGTTTT
The DNA here is from genome assembly GCA_023101725.1 of Atherinomorus stipes. Lineage (NCBI taxonomy): Eukaryota > Metazoa > Chordata > Actinopteri > Atheriniformes > Atherinidae > Atherinomorus > Atherinomorus stipes. The sequence goes on from JALJCO010006890.1 coordinate 2,723, forward strand.
CTGGTGAAAACATCGCACCGGAGGAGTCTCCTTGCCGAGCCCTTTTGTTTTCCAGAGTGGACGCTAGTTTCGGTTCTTTTGGTCCCTTTTTCATGGCTAGCTAATCGTAGCACTGATCAATGTGATCCACCGCGCTGATCGAATCTTCCCCACTTTCCTCCAGGGTGTGGCCTTCACTATACTGCTTTTTTTGTTTGTTTTAATGATTAATGATTATATTGGCAAATATTGATAAGTTGAAGCTATAAATTTCTGAGACAACGTCTCATCGCGTACCTACAGCATCTCAACACGTACCTACAACGTCTCATCGCGTACCTACTACGTCTCATCGCGTACCTACTACGTCTCATCGCGTACCTACTACGTCTCATCGCGTACCTACTACGTCTCATCGCAAACCTACAACATCTCATCGCGTACCTACAACGTCTCATCGCGTACCTACTGCATCTCAACGCGTACCTACAACGTCTCATCGCGTACCTACTACGTCTCATCGCGTACCTACTGCATCTCAACGCGTACCTACAACGTCTCATCGCGTACCTACTACGTCTCATCGCGTACCTACTGCATCTCAACGCGTACCTACAACGTCTCATCGCGTACCTACTGCATCTCAACGCGTACCTACAACGTCTCATCGCGTACCTACTACGTCTCATCGCAAACCTACAACATCTCATCGCGTACCTACTACGTCTCATCGCGTACCTACTACGTCTCATCGCGTACCTACTGCATCTCAACGCGTACCTACAACGTCTCATCGCGTACCTACTACGTCTCATCGTGTACCTACTGCATCTCAACACGTACCTACAACGTCTCATCGCGTACCTACTACGTCTCATCGCGTACCTACTGCATCTCAACGCGTGCCTACAACGTCTCATCGCGTACCTACTACGTCTCATCGTGTACCTACTGCATCTCAACGCGTACCTACAACGTCTCATCGCGTACCTACTACGTCTCATCGCGTACCTACTGCATCTCAACGCGTACCTACAACGTCTCATCGCGTACCTACTACGTCTCATCGCAAACCTACAACATCTCATCGCGTACCTACAACGTCTCATCGCGTACCTACTACGCCTCATCGCAAACCTACAACATCTCATCGCGTACCTACAACGTCTCATCGCGTACCTACTACGTCTCATCGCAAACCTACAACATCTCATCGCGTACCAACAACGTCTCATCGCGTACCAACAACGTCTCATCGCGTACCTACTACGTCTCATCGCAAACCTTCAACCTCTCATCGCGTACCAACAACGTCTCATCGCGTACCTACAACGTCTCATCTCGTACCTACGTCTCATCATGTACCTACAACGTCTCATCATGTACCTACAACGTCTCATCTCGTACCTACAACGTCTCATCTCGTACCTACAACGTCTCATCTCGTACCTACAACGTCTCATCTCGTACCTACAACATCTCATCGCGTACCTACAGCGTCTCATCGCGTACCTACAGCGTCTCATCGTGTACCTACAGCGTCTCAACGCATACCTACAATGTCTCATCGCGTACCTATAACGTCTCATCTCGTACCTACAACGTATCATCATGTACCTACAACGTCTCATCGCATACCTACAACGTCTCATCGTGTACCTACGTCTCATCGCGTACCTACAATGTCTCATCGCGTACCTATAACGTCTCATCTCGTACCTACAACGTATCATCATGTACCTACAACGTCTCATCGCGTACCTACAACGTCTGAACGCGTACCTACAACGTCTCATCGCATACCTGGAGCGTCTCATCGTGTACCTACAACATCTCATTGCGTACAATTCTCTGCAGACCAAAGTTACATCTTGCATGTTCTCCTGATGATAGCAAATGTATAACTATTAACTGGATGAAAGCTGCCCCCCCCCCCCCCCCCCCCCCAAAATGCAGCAATGGATGGACATTTTGAGAAATGTCTATATGATGGAACACATGACAGCCCAGTTGCAGCTGCAGCTCCCTTTATTTAAAAGAAGATGGACCTCGGTCCATGAATACCTTAATTAATGTGTCTCTAACTCATCTGGGTCTTTCCCTTTCTATTACATCTGTGGAATTGGAAACCCTTATTTATGACGTATTGGCTTGTAAATACTGTTAGGCTTTTTTGTGTAAACCAGGCCCACACTCAGGGTTGTATCTGTTCCAAGCTGGCAATAAAGTTCTATAAAAAAAAAAGATTGTTGAAACATCTGTTTTCTAATCTCGGTCATGTAATGAAAGCGCAGAACAGAAGGTTTGATTCTTTCATCCCATATAATCCCCCCCCCCCCCATATAATACAGCCCAAGTGGCTGCAGCTGAGAACGAAGAAGGAGGGCGAAGGTGAGCGGTTTGTTTAGTAAGTGGCGACCTCGGCTACTTACTGTGAGCTGCATGCAGCTGCGAGCCGGGAGGGAGGCGGTGAATCGCAGTTTAGCCCCTCTACGTACTGAGACCTACCACTGCCGGGACTGCCGTGGTAGAAATCTGTCAGTGGGGTGGCCATGAGTAGATACCTCAGAGAGCACGTTTTTTAAAAAATATATTTGAATTGTAAACTTCAGCTCCTAAAGGCCAATAGCGATAACATACAGAAGTACCTAATCATACCAAATTAAAAGCTCCAACTGCAGGGGGAGCTGGTGTCATCAAATAAGAAGGGAAAGTGGTCTGGAAGCAGGTTGGGACCCCCCCTGTGAAGCAGCAGCTTTCTTTCCCTGATCTGAACATCTCAGTGAGAAAAGCTGGAAAGTGAGATTTTCAACTTCTGCATGTCCGATCTTGAAAGTTCCAACTGTAGGGGGTGAGATCGTGTCTAAAAGCGCGACCCCCCCCCCCCCGTAGCGCCGCCCCTGCTGTGTGAGATAGGGCTGCTGAGCAGCTGAGTGGTTCATTTCTGCTACGAGTTACAGCTTCCATGATCCGTGGCTCTCAGGAAGGGGGGGGGGGGTGACTGGAGTGTGCTGTTAGCAGAGCGATGCTACTGAGGCTAGCGAGACATCGTGCTGTGAGAGGCTGGACCTCTGTCTGGGGGCGTTTCTACTCACATACCTGCAGCTAGTTCACTAACAGTAGCAGAGACGAGTCGGTGGGGAGGAGGAATCATGATTCACGAGTCAGTAAAGTGATTCTTTATTCCCGAACAATTCGTTTAGGACTCAAACATTATAAGGTGACACCCAAAGAATGAGAGTGGAGAGAAAAATTTCTTCCAACGGATAAAAAACCTCCTCCAGACCCACAACCCGTTGTCCTGACAACCAGGACGACTGTCAGGACAGCCCGTTGTCCTGACAGTCGTCCTGGTTGTCAGGATAACCAGTAATCCCCTTATTTTCAGCCCGACGGTGCAAGCGGAGCGCAGTCAGACAGGACAGGTGTGCTAGCAGAACACAGGCTCACAGCTCGGAGGCTCAGAGCGATGACAGCAGGAGGAAGAGGAGGAGGCTGAAGAACGTTCTACCACATTCATGAGTAAGCGTGTAGATGAGGACTTGGCTCAGACCTGAGCCGTCACTCGTGTCCGAGCGTACCTGGTACTCTGCGTTGAGCGTGCTGCTGTCCTTGGAGGCCTCCTGGAGCAGAGTGTGCGTGAGCATCCGTGAGGAGGTGTGCAGCACCTGGAGCCACACCTCTTTAGGGGTGGAGACTGAGCACACGGTGTCCGCCCCCACGGCACTCACGTCCAGCAGCAGAGACAGGTTGGAGCCCCGCCTGCAACGATTTCAGCAGCAGTTTCAGAGAGCGAGGACGAGCTGACATCACGCTGATGGCGGGGGCCGAAAGTCTGAACCCACCTCTCCTGGAGGCGAACCGAGGCTTTGCGAGGAGGCGTCGTCATGGGTGGAGGAGTCAGTGGATCCTCGGGAGGCGGGGAGGCCGAGCGTACTCCCGACCGGCTCATGGTGAGTACATGCCGCTGCAGAAGAAGAGAGAAGGTTTATCCCAGGATGACATTTCCAACATCAGGATCACCGATCACAAAACAGCAGTCGGCTGATGCAGCGCCGCCTCTACCTCATGAAAGCTGCACACCTCCCTTCCTAAAGTCAGACCAGTATCATGTCCCAGTATCACCACAACACCCAGTTTAACCAGCGCAGCCTGGGGGGCAAATCCTGAGGCTTGAGTGTGGTCCATGAGGACCGTGGTCACTCTGGAACAAACATGGACGACACCACCTGTGATATTCTAATGAAGCTAACGGTGATTCCTGATTGGTCCAAGTCAGGTTTCATTTCCGTGTGTAAGTGATAACCACGTCCCGGCCGGGGGGGACAACACGTCCATCTGTCTGACTCCATCTGTATGATGAGGTGGTCGCATCACTGCACACGTGATCTACACGTGTACGTCTCCACTTCTAGATCTGGAGAAGTTCCCCTGATCATGATGTGATCGCTGATGTTTCACCTCCGGCTATCACACCTGTAAATCTGCGGTGATCTGAAGGTGATGATAACGCGCTTGTTCTGACTCCTGCTGTAATCCAAGTGTCCTGAGTGGGTAACATCCAGAATTTACTGGAAACCACATCATTTAGTAGATTTTTAAAGACTAAACAGTAGAACATGTAGCTGCTGTGAAGTGTGCCCCTGCAAGTTCACAACACTACAGAAGCTGCAGTGCTACTCAGCTTATAATGCAAGTGTAGAAGAAGAAATTTGCTGTTTCCATTGTGCTAAGAGCGACAGAGCTGCAGACAAACACGAGAGGGGCTGATGTTGATTTAAAACAAAGAAAGAAAGAAAAAGAGAACGCGTGATCTCGTCTGCCGGGGCTTCTGTTGTGTGGTGAACTCTCATGGACGTGCTGCATGGCAGCTACATGTTCTACTGTTTAGTCTCTAAAAATCTACTAAATGATGGTTTCCAGTAAATTCTGGACGCTACCCACTCAGGACACTTGGATTACATTGGACGAGCAGTATGGAGGAATACTGACAAGTTTTTGTGGACTTTTATGGACCTTTTTGGTTCAGTCGCCGGTGAGATCCGTTACAAGAAAGTCAGTGGAAAACAAACCCCCCCCAAGTCTTCCTCAGCATGAGGATGAGAAGAAGATGAAGGACCATCATTCTGTGGGTGTACTATCTGCTATGTGGGTGATGCTGAGTCACCAAGCTTCACCAGCAGAAACAGGTAGAGTTTGAAGCTACTTTCCAGTTTGCAGCTCTGTACCTGATGTTTTTCTTCCTTTCAAATACAAATTCATACGACGCGCTGACATGGCTGCATGTTACCAACACTCAACCACTTCCCTGAGCTTGCAACATCAGTGAGGGTAAAACCCACAAAACAGTGATACCAGTATCATGGCAGCCACCACCTTTATGAACGGGTGCTACCATAACAGGATGGATCAGCTCTGGGGGGCGTGTTATCCCACCCCCAGCTCCTGGTCTCCGGTCACATTCACAATAACAGGATGGATCAGCTCTGGGGGGCGTGTTATCCCACCCCCAGCTCCTGGTCTCCGGTCACATCCACAATAACAGGATGGATCAGCTCTGGGGGCGTGTAATCCCACCCCCAGCTCCTGGTCTCCGGTCACATCCACAATAACAGGATGGATCAGCTCTGGGGGGCGTGTTATCCCACCCCCAGCTCCTGGTCTCCGGTCACATCCACAATAACAGGATGGATCAGCTCTGGGGGCGTGTTATCCCACCCCCAGCTCCTGGTCTCCGGTCACATCCACAATAACAGGATGGATCAGCTCTGGGGGGCGTGTTATCCCACCCCCAGCTCCTGGTCTCCGGTCACATCCACAATAACAGGATGGATCAGCTCTGGGGGGCGTGTTATGCCACCCCCAGCTCCTGGTCTCCGGTCACATCCACAATAACAGGATGGATCAGCTCTGGGGGGCGTGTTATCCCACCCCCAGCTCCTGGTGTCCGGTCACATCCACAATAACAGGATGGATCAGCTCTGGGGGGCGTGTTATCCCACCCCCAGCTCCTGGTGTCTGGTCACATCCACAATAACAGGATGGATCAGCTCTGGGGGCGTGTTATCCCACCCCCAGCTCCTGGTCTCTGGTCACATCCACAATAACAGGATGGATCAGCTCTGGGGGGCGTGTTATCCCACCCCCAGCTCCTGGTCTCTGGTCACATCCACAATAACAGGATGGATCAGCTCTGGGGGCGTGTTATCCCACCCCCAGCTCCTGGTCTCTTCACATCCACAATAGCAGGATGGATCAGCTCTGGGGGGCGTGTTATCCCACTCCCAGCTCCTGGTCTCCGGTCACATCCACAATAACAGGATGGATCAGCTCTGGGGGGCGTGTTATCCCACCCCCAGCTCCTGGTCTCCGGTCACACCCAGACCTCCAGGAACAACCTTGAGCAGAAACAACCATCACTCACCGCTCCGATCCTCAGACGTTCCTGCTCTGCTTCAGCTTTACTTCCAAACTCCTGACCTGACCAATGAAACCACGTTCAGCTTAGACTCGTCTAACCTCCGAATGTTGGAGAAACTAATAAAAACACGGACAACAGAGACCGTCACAGACCATGTGCAGCATGCACGCAGTCATCACATCTCCACGTTCCCTCCATCTGAACAGTTTCAGTGTGTCTCCATCGGAAGAGAGTTTCCTCATAGCAGGAAGTCAGCACGCCCACGCTTACTCAACACACACACACACACGCACCCACGCACCCACGCACACACACACACACACACACACACACACACGCACCCACACACACACACACACACACACGCACCACAAACAGTTAACACAGCAAACACGAAGTGCAGACTGACTAACTGGTGTGTGTGCGTGTGTGTGTGTGTGTGTGTGTGTGTGTACATGGGGGTGTGCGTGTGTGTGTGTGTGTGTGGGTGTGTGTGTGTGTGTGTGTGCATGTGTGGGTGTGTGCGTGTGTGTGTGTGATGAACTGGACTCGGTCCTTTCTCCTTGTTCACTTTCATGATACTTGAACAAACTTTCTTTGGGGAAGGTTTCCTCGGCTGCTGATTGGTTGTTGCTGCCGTTTTATCAATCGCCCTGACGGTTCAGGCCAGGCAGCAAGCCTGCGACGTCTCGTTGGTTTTCCTGATGTGACTTAGCTCATCATCATGGGGGAAATTCCTCCTCCACAGACTTTTTTTCTCAGCTCGTATTGAGGCGTAGTTGCTGGCACGCATGCTGCCATCTTGTCATGTCCTCTACATGTTTTAGACTCGTGCAGCTGCAGGTCAGCACGCCCCCCCTCGGTCCTTTGCTGTACTTGTGTCACATATTCCTCTTTATCTTCTTCAGTAAAGTCTGCCTACAGCTGATGTTTCTTTTCTGTCTTTTCTGTCCTTTAAACAGGAACCAGTTCATCTGACCTGAACTTTTCTGTCTGTTTAAGCGCCCTGAGGTGACACTGTCATGAATGGACGCTATACAAATAAAGTTGAATTGAATTGAATTGAATTAAATGATCTTTTTAGTTCCCTGTATTGTGTTAACTTGCTCAACGGAACTGGTTCCTGGACACTTCAACAACCTTCGGTTATGTTACAACACTTTGTGTTGCAGACTGAGGCTGTGTGGAAAACGTGGCAGTAACATCCAGGAGAAAAGAAGACAGGTGTGTGAGGTCAGCGAACCCTCACACACACAGATCAGTGTGTGTGAGATCTTCATCATGATATTTTAGTGGATGGTTAATGTGAGCACAGCCGGTCAGGTTCAGCTGGAGCTGCTGCAGGGAGGATCACGCCTGGCTGTGTGCAAGACCGCGTGGACATGTCATCTGTATGTTCCCTCTGACCAGACGGGGGGGCTTCTCTGGAATGTGGAAGCTAACGTGTTAGCTGCTAAACTGGTGCATTTTACTACCAGTCTTCACGTTTAGTTTACACTTAATGCGACAAAGTTTACTCCAAATTACATGCAACATAGGATTAATGAGTGTTTACATGAGTTGATTACATAATATCATTACTAGTAATCCTGTAGACAAACTACTACCGAGGCTGAATGATGTAAAACAAACGTATTAATCTTAGTGGGCTTACAATACAGGCGGCGCCATCTGACCTGTGTCGAACTTTCTGGTTGCATATTCCATGGCAATGGTTTGCAATTGCCAGCGGTGTGCCACTGATAACAAGCAGTGTTTGTTAAAGGTGATAGCTGCGAGTTTAACTTGCAGTAGGAGTGTAAACAGTTACCATGGTGATAACAGGACAGTATGAGTGTAGACAGTTACCATGGTGATAACAGGACAGTAGGAGTGTAAAAGGTTACCATGGTGATAACAGGGCAGTAGGAGTGTAAACAGTTACCATGGTGATAACAGGACCGTAGCGGTTTCAACGGTTGCCATGGTGAAAACAGGACAGTAGGAGTGAAGATGGTTACCATGGTGATAACAGGACAGTAGGAGTGTCAACGGTTACCATGGTGATAACAGGACAGTAGGAGTATAAACGGTTACCATGGTGAAAACAGGACAGTAGGAGTGTAAACGGTTGCCATGGTGATAACAGGACAGTAGGAGTGTAAACGGTTACCATGGTGATAACAGGACAGTTGGAGTGTAAACGGTTACCATGGTGATAAGAAGACAGTAGGAGTGTAAACGGTTACCATGGTGATAACAGGACAGTAGTAGTGTAAACAGTTACCATGGTGATAACAGGACAGTACGAGTGTAAACGGTTACCATGGTGATAACAGGACCGTAGGAGTGTAAACGGTTACCATGGTGATAACAGGACAGTAGGAGTGTCAACGGTTACCATGGTGATAACAGGACAGTAGGAGTGTAAACGGTTACCATGGTGATAACAGGACAGTAGGAGTGTAAACTGTTACCATGGTGATAACAGCACAGTAGGAGTGTAGATGGTTACCATGGTGATAACGGGACAGTAGGAGTGTTAATGGTTACCATGGTAATAACAGGACAGTAGGAGTGTAAACAGTTATCATGGTGATAACAGGACAGTAGGAGTGTAAAATGTTAGCATGGTGATAACAGGACAGTAGGAGTGTAAACAGTTACCACGGTGATAACAGGACAGTAGGAGTGTAAACGGTTACCATGGTAATAACAGGACAGTAGGAGTGTAAATGGTTACCATGGTGATAACAGGACATTAGGAGTGAAGATGGTTACCATGGTGATAACAGGACAGTTGGAGTGTAAACGGTTACCATGGTGATAAGAAGACAGTAGGAGTGTAAATGGTTACCATGGTGATAACAGGACAGTAGGGGTGTAAACAGTTATCATGGTGATAACAGGACAGTAGGAGTGTAAACAGTTATCATGGTGATAACAGGACAGTAGGAGTGTAAACGGTTACCATGGTGATAACAGGTCAGTAGGAGTGTAAACTGTTACCATGGTGATAACAGCACAGTAGGAGTGTAGATGGTTACCATGGTGATAACAGGACAGTAGGAGTGTAAATTGTTACCATGGTGATAACAGGACAGTAAGAGTGTTAATGGTTACCATGGTGATAACAGGACAGTATGAGTGTAAACAGTTATAATGGTGATAACAGGACAGTAGGAGTGTAAACAGTTACTATGGTGATAACAGGACAGTAGGAGTGTTAATGGTTACCATGGTGATAACAGGACAGCATGAGTGTAAACAGTTACCATGGTGATAACAGGACAGTAGGAGTGTTAATGGTTACCATGGTGATAACAGGACAGCATGAGTGTATACAGTTACCATGGTGATAACAGGACAGTAGGAGTGTAAACGGTTACCATGGTGATAACAGGACAGTAGGAGTGTAAACGGTTACCATGGTGATAACAGGACAGTAGGAGTGTAAACAGTTACTACGGGGATAACAGGACAGTAGGAGTGTAAACGGTTACCATGGTGATAACAGGACAGTAGGAGTGTAAATGGTTACCATGGTGATAACAGGACAGTAGGGGTGTAAACAGTTATCATGGTGATAACAGGACAGTAGGAGTGTAAACGGTTACCATGGTGATAACAGGACAGTAGGAGTGAAGATGGTTACCATGGTGATAACAGGACAGTAGGAGTGTAGATGGTTACAATGGTGATTACAGGACAGTAGGAGTGTAAAAGGTTACCATGGTGATAACAGGACAGTAGGAGTGTAAAAGGTTACCATGGTGATAACAGGACAGTAGTAGTGTAAACAGTTACCATGGTGATAACAGGACAGTAGGAGTGTAAATAGTTACCATGGTGATAACAGGACAGTAGGAGTTTAGATGGTTACCATGGTGATAACAGGACAGTAGGAGTGTAAATTGTTACCATGGTGATAACAGGACAGTAGAAGTGTAGATGGTCAACATGGTGATAACAGGACAGTATGAGTGTAGACAGTTACCATGGTGATAACAGGACAGTAGGAGTGTAAATTGTTACCATGGTGATAACAGGACAGTAGGAGTGAAGATGGTTACCATGGTGATAACAGGACAGTAGGAGTGTAGATGGTTACCATGGTGATAACAGGACAGTAGGAGTGTTAATGGTTACCATGGTGATAACAGGACAGCATGAGTGTAAACAGTTATCATGGTGATAACAGGACAGTAGGAGTGTAAACGGTTACCACGGTGATAACAGGACAGTAGGAGTGTAAACGGTTACCATGGTGATAACAGGACAGTAGGAGTGTAAACGGTTACCACGGTGATAACAGGACAGTAGGAGTGTAAACGGTTACCACGGTGATAACAGGACAGTAGGAGTGTAAATGGTTACCATGGTGATAACAGGACAGTAGGAGTGTAAATGGTTACCATGGTGATAACAGGACAGTAGGAGTGTAAACGGTTACCATGGTGATATCAGGACCGTAGGAGTGTAAACGGTTACCATGGTGATAACAGGACAGTAGGAGTGTAAACAGTTACCATGGTGATAACAGGACAGTAGGAGTGTAAACAGTTACCATGGTGATAACAGGACAGTAGGAGTGTAGATGGTTACAATGGTGATTACAGGACAGTAGGAGTGTAAAAGGTTACCATGGTGATAACAGGACAGTAGGAGTGTAAAAGGTTACCATGGTGATAACAGGACAGTAGGAGTGTAAACAGTTACCATGGTGATAACAGGACAGTAGGAGTGTAAATAGTTACCATGGTGATAACAGGACAGTAGGAGTTTAGATGGTTACCATGGTGATAACAGGACAGTAGGAGTGTAAATTGTTACCATGGTGATAACAGGACAGTAGAAGTGTGGATGGTTACCATGGTGATAACAGGACAGTATGAGTGTAGACAGTTACCATGGTGATAACAGGACAGTAGGAGTGTAAATTGTTACCATGGTGATAACAGGACAGTAGGAGTGAAGATGGTTACCATGGAGATAACTGGACAGTAGGAGTGTAGATGGTTACCATGGTGATAACAGGACAGTAGGAGTGTAGATGGTTACCATGGTGATAACAGGACAGTAGGGGTGTAAACAGTTACCATGGTGATAACAGGACAGTAGGAGTGTAAACGGTTACCATGGTGATAACAGGACAGTAGGAGTGTGGATGGTTACCATGGTGATAACAGGACAGTAAGAGTGTAGATGGTTACCATGGTGATAACAGGACAGTATGAGTGTAGATGGTTACCATGGTGATTACAGGACAGTAGGAGTGTAAACGGTTACCATGGTGATAACAGGACAGTAGGAGTGTAAATGGTCACCATGGTGATAACAGGACAGTAGGGGTGTAAACAGTTATCATGGTGATAACAGGACAGTAGGAGTGTAAACAGTTATCATGGTGATAACAGGACAGTAGGAGTGTAAACGGTTACCATGGTGATATCAGGACCGTAGGAGTGTAAACGGTTACCATGGTGATAACAGGACAGTAGGAGTGAAGATGGTTACCATGGTGATAACAGGACAGTAGGAGTGTAAAAGGTTACCATGGTGATAACAGGACAGTAGGAGTGTAAATAGTTACCATGGTGATAACAGGACAGTAGGAGTTTAGATGGTTACCATGGTGATAACAGGACAGTAGGAGTGTAAATTGTTACCATGGTGATAACAGGACAGTAGAAGTGTAGATGGTCAACATGGTGATAACAGGACAGTATGAGTGTAGACAGTTACCATGGTGATAACAGGACAGTAGGAGTGTAAATTGTTACCATGGTGATAACAGGACAGTAGGAGTGAAGATGGTTACCATGGAGATAACAGGACAGTAGGAGTGTAGATGGTTACCATGGTGATAACAGGACAGTAGGAGTGTAGATGGTTACCATGGTGATAACAGGACAGTAGGAGTGTTAATGGTTACCATGGTGATAACAGGACAGCATGAGTGTAAACAGTTATCATGGTGATAACAGGACAGTAGGAGTGTAAATTGTTACCATGGTGATAACAGGACAGTAGGAGTGTAAACGGTTACCACGGTGATAACAGGACAGTAGGAGTGTAAATGCTTACCATGGTGATAACAGGACAGTAGGGGTGTAAACAGTTATCATGGTGATAACAGGACAGTAGGAGTGTAAACAGTTACCATGGTGATAACAGGACAGTAGGAGTGTAAACGGTTACCATGGTGATATCAGGACCGTAGGAGTGTAAACGGTTACCATGGTGATAACAGGACAGTAGGAGTGTAAACAGTTACCATGGTGATAACAGGACAGTAGGAGTGTAGATGGTTACAATGGTGATTACAGGACAGTAGGAGTCTAAAAGGTTACCATGGTGATAACAGGACAGTAGGAGTGTAAAAGGTTACCATGGTGATAACAGGACAGTAGGAGTGTAAATGCTTACCATGGTGATAACAGGACAGTAGGAGTGTAAATGCTTACCATGGTGATAACAGGACAGTAGGGGTGTAAACAGTTATCATGGTGATAACAGAACAGTAGGAGTGTAAACAGTTACCATGGTGATAACAGGACAGTAGGAGTGTAAACGGTTACCATGGTGATATCAGGACCGTAGGAGTGTAAACGGTTACCATGGTGATAACAGGACAGTAGGAGTGTAAACAGTTACCATGGTGATAACAGGACAGTAGGAGTGTAGATGGTTACAATGGTGATTACAGGACAGTAGGAGTCTAAAAGGTTACCATGGTGATAACAGGACAGTAGGAGTGTAAAAGGTTACCATGGTGATAACAGGACAGTAGGAGTGTAAACAGTTACCATGGTGATAACAGGACAGTAGGAGTGTAAAAAGTTACCATGGTGATAACAGGACAGTAGGAGTTTAGATGGTTACCATGGTGATAACAGGACAGTAGGAGTGTAAATTGTTACCATGGTGATAACAGGACAGTAGAAGTGTAGATGGTTACCATGGTGATAACAGGACAGTATGAGTGTAGACAGTTACCATGGTGATAACAGGACAGTAGGAGTGTAAATTGTTACCATGGTGATAACAGGACAGTAGGAGTGAAGATGGTTACCATGGAGATAACAGGACAGTAGGAGTGTAGATGGTTACCATGGTGATAACAGGACAGTAGGAGTGTAGATGGTTACCATGGTGATAACAGGACAGTAGGAGTGTTAATGGTTACCATGGTGATAACAGGACAGTAGGAGTGTAAACGGTTACCACGGTGATAACAGGACAGTAGGAGTGTAAATGGTTACCATGGTGATAACAGGACAGTAGGGGTGTAAACAGTTATCATGGTGATAACAGGACAGTAGGAGTGTAAACAGTTACCATGGTGATAACAGGACAGTAGGAGTGTAAACGGTTACCATGGTGATAACAGGACAGTAGGAGTGTAAACGGTTACCACGGTGATAACAGGACAGTAGGAGTGTAAATGGTTACCATGGTGATAACAGGACAGTAGGAGTGTAAACGGTTACCATGGTGATATCAGGACCGTAGCAGTGTAAACGGTTACCATGGTGATAACAGGACAGTAGGAGTGTAAACAGTTACCATGGTGATAACAGGACAGTAGGAGTGTAAACGGTTACCATGGTGATATCAGGACAGTAGGAGTGTAAACGGTTACCATGGTGATATCAGGACCGTAGCAGTGTAAACGGTTACCATGGTGATAACAGGACAGTAGGAGTGTAAACAGTTACCATGGTGATAACAGGACAGTAGGAGTGTAGATGGTTACAATGGTGATTACAGGACAGTAGGAGTGTAAAAGGTTACCATGGTGATAACAGGACAGTAGGAGTGTAAAAGGTTACCATGGTGATAACAGGACAGTAGGAGTGTAAACAGTTACCATGGTGATAACAGGACAGTAGGAGTGTAAATAGTTACCATGGTGATAACAGGACAGTAGGAGTTTAGATGGTTACCATGGTGATAACAGGACAGTAGGAGTGTAAATTGTTACCATGGTGATAACAGGACAGTAGGAGTGTAGATGGTTACCATGGTGATAACAGGACAGTATGAGTGTAGACAGTTACCATGGTGATAACAGGACAGTAGGAGTGTAAATTGTTACCATGGTGATAACAGGACAGTAGGAGTGAAGATGGTTACCATGGAGATAACAGGACAGTAGGAGTGTAGATGGTTACCATGGTGATAACAGGACAGTAGGAGTGTAGATGGTTACCATGGTGATAACAGGACAGTAGGGGTGTAAACAGTTACCATGGTGATAACAGGACAGTAGGAGTGTAAACGGTTACCATGGTGATAACAGGACAGTAGGAGTGTGGATGGTTACCATGGTGATAACAGGACAGTAAGAGTGTAGATGGTTACCATGGTGATAACAGGACAGTATGAGTGTAGATGGTTACCATGGTGATTACAGGACAGTAGGAGTGTAAACGGTTACCATGGTGATAACAGGACAGTAGGAGTGTAAATTGTTACCATGGTAATAACAGGACAGTAGCAGTGTAAACGGTTACCATGGTGATAACAGGACAGTAGGAGTGTAAATTGTTACCATGGTGATAACAGGACAGTAGGAGTGTAAATGGTTACCATGGTGATAACAGGACAGTAGGGGTGTAGATGGTTACTATGGTGATAACAGGACAGTAGGAGTGTAAACGGTAACCATGGTGATAACAGGACAGTAGGGGTGTAAACAGTTATCATGGTGATAACAGGACAGTGGGAGTGTACACGGTTATCATGGTGATAACAGGACAGTAGGAGTGAAAACGGTTACCATGGTAATAACAGGACAGTAGGAGTGAAAACGGTTACCATGACCAGTTATTGATCAGTCCATGGCTGCATTCCAACACTGTAGCTGTGTGCGACAGTCGTCCTCTGCTCACACGCTAAATAAAAAGAAGAAGAAACTGATGGTGCAGCCGTTTACAGACATTCAAGCTGCATAGCAACGCATCCCGGAGATTTAATACGAAGTACGGGGTCGTAAATCAGAGTTTCTACCGTTAGCTTGTTAGCAGTTAGCTAGTCTGTCTGCTGTCCACCAGGATTTCATCCACAATAAAGCAGAACGTTACACAAGCAGCAAGACTCACCGACAGCAATGCAGGTGAGTCCCAGACCAGGATCCAGACCAGAGTCCAGACCAGGGTCCGGGTGAGTCCCGAACAGCTGGAAGCAGCTCTGGTCCAGACCAGAGTCCAGACCAGGGTCCAGGAGAGTCCCTAACAGCTGGAATCAGCTCCTTTCCAAACATAGTGATGATGTCATCTTTGCCTGGTTTAATCCAGACTCGTGGAAGTTGCTCCTGTATGGACCAGAGTCCAGACCAGAGTCCAGACCAGGGTCCAGACCAGAGTCCAGACCAGGGTCCAGACCAGAGTCCAGACCAGAGTCCAGACCAGAGTCCAGACCAGAGTCCAGACCAGAGTCCAGACCAGTTTCCAGACCAGAGTCCAGACCACGGTCCAGACCAGACCAGAGGCGGTGAAGACGCCACGGAGCAGAACCTGCTGCAGACTGTTGGGACCATTTTGGTTTGAACAAAGAGTCTAAAGGAAAGTTTAAGCCGCTTTCTAACTCAGGTTTTTAAGGCAAATTTCAAATGAGGTCCAACACGAATAATATCCATGTTTTAACCAGAAAAATGCCGTTTCTGGTGATGACTGCCTCACCAAGTTAGTGTGATGGTAATGGCAATATAAAACGGCATCACTGGGTCCGTATTTTTTATTCATCATCAAAATACAGATTTATAAAATATAATTAAACACAACAATCTCTGTTTGGTTACTTTACATTTTTGCGAATGATATGAGTGTTTGGCCGTAGATGCAGTACAAACCGGCTTTTTCCCCCCTGGTTGCCTAGCATCTGTCAATATTTGTAAACAGGAAACCTATCTATAAGGAACACGGACCTAGTCATTCGTTGGCTCTGAAAATCTGATCTAGTGAAAAATTTGCTGACGTTCTACCCATTAAATCTAAAGAAGGGATAATCGTGTCAGATCCCAAAGACATAAACTTGGTTTTTCAATTATACTATGCTGAGCTGTATAAATCAGAAGTGGTGTAGACCAAATTTACCTGTGACACATTTAACGAGTTAGATCTCCTCTCCTTATCTAATGAAGAGGCAAAGAAACTGAATTTATTTCACTAGAAGAACTAGAACAATCTGTGAGAGAAATGCAAGCAGGCAAGTCACCTGAAATAGGTGGGATTCCACCTGAGCTTATTCTGACATTCTGGGGGATTCTTGGCCTATTGCTTTTAAATATGATACACTATTCAATGGAAGAGGGTTCCATCTTTAGGAATGTTAACATGGCTTTGATATCTCGATTATTTAAAAAAAAAAAAAACAGACTCCACCAACGGTAGTAGTTATAGACCTCTATCATTATTAAACGATGTCAAGATATATGCCAAGGTGCTTGCCCGTAGACTACAGGCTCATATGCTGACACTTCTTCAGGGTGATCAAACTGTTTTTATTAAATCTTGCTTGGCATGTGACATTGTTAGACGCCTATTACACATTGTAGACTCTGTGGGGGACTGAATCAGCAGCAGTGTCGCCTTTAAATGCAATGAAAGCATTTGACCATTTAAGGCTGTTACTGTCATGATGTGTGGGGTTCCATTTAGTTCTGGTCTGTCTGAGTTACGTCTTGTTTCCAGCCTTATTTTGTACTTCTTCCCTGTCTGTATATGGTTCCTCCTGTCCCCTTGCTCACCTGGTTTTCATTTGTAATTTGTGACATCATTTTGTTCTCGTGGCCCCAAAAACAAGAAAAAAGCTTTTGCTTCTCATGGAGTATGTGACAGCCTTTAGAATGGTCCTATCTGTGGTCTGCATTGGAGAAAATGGGTTTGGGAAAGGGATTTATATCTATGATTAAGGTACTGTATACCAATCCATCTGCAATAGTTTTGACAGGCAAAATTCAGTCAGTCAGTCAGTCATTTTCTGTACCGCTTATCCAGTTTAGGGTCGCGGGGGTTGCTGGAGCCTATCCCAGCTATTATCAGGCGAGAGGCGGGGTACACCCTGGACAGGTCGCCAGTCTGTCGCAGGGTCGCAGGCAAAATTGTTCGTCTTTATTTGATATTTCCTGGTCCTTAAGACAAGGTTGCCCCTTGAGCCCACCTCTATCTGTATTATCATTGGAACCACTATATATTTGCCCGATCTCAAATAAAATAAATAAATAAATATAAAATATCTATCCATCCATACATACATACACACATACACACATATACCCCTCCAGCGTGTCCGGGGTCTCCCCCGGGGTCTGGTCCCGGTGGGACGTGCCTGGAACACCTCACCAGGGAGGCGTCCAGGAGGCATCCTGACCAGATGCCCGAGCCTCCTCATCTGGCTCCTCTCTATACGGAGGAGCAGCAGCTCTACTTTGAGCCCCTCCCGGATGACCGAGCTCCTCCCCCTATCTCTAAGGGAGAGCCCGACCACCCTGTGGAGGAAACTCATTTCAGCCACTTGTTCACACAGCTCATGGCCATAGGTGAGGGTAGGAACGTAGATGGACGGTAAATCCAGAGCTTCTCCTTCTTCAGCTCCTTCTTCACCACGACAGACCGATGCAGAGTCTTCATCACTGCAGACGCCGCACCGATCCGTCTGTCCATCTCCCGCTCCATCCTTCCCTCACTCGTGAACAAGACCAGAGATACTTGAACTCCTCCACCTGGGGCAGGACCTCGCTCCCCGACCCGGAGAGGACACTCCCCCCTTTTCCAGGGGAGGACCATGGTCTCGGATTTGGAGGTGCTGATTTTCATCCTGGCTGCAAATCGCTTCAGCGAGAGTTGGAGATCACGGCCCGATGACGCCAACAGAACCACATCATCTGCAAAAAGCAAAGATCTGATCCTGTGGCCACAAAATCTGATCCCCTCAACACCTCGGCTGGTGTAGAAATCCTGTCCATAAAGGTCATGAACAGGATCAGCGACAAAGGGCAGCCTTGGTGGAGTCCAACTGTCACCGGGAATGGATCCGATCTACAGCTGGAAATGTGGACCAAGCTCTGGTACCAGTCATACAGGGACCGGACAGCTCAAACAAGGGGATCTGAAGTTGGAACACACCCTCCGATCCCCCTTTTTGAAAAGGGGGACCACCACCTCAGTCTGCCAGTCCAGAGGCACTGCCCCCGACGTCCACGCAATGCTGCAGAGGCGTGTCAGCCAAGACAGTCCCACAGCATCCAGAGCCTTAAGAAACTCCGGGTGGATCTCATCCACCCCCGGGGCCCAGCCCCCGAGGAGCTTTTTGACTACCTCGGGGACCTCAGCCCCAGTGACAGAAGATGTCCCATGTCCGAGTTTTTGCCTCAGCGACCGCCAGAGCCGCGCTCCGCTTGGCCCGCCGATACCTGTCAGCTGCCTCAGGAGTCCCACAGGCCAGGAAGGCCCGGTAGGACACCTTCAGTCCCACAGGTCAGGAAGGCCCGATAGGACTCCTTCAGCCCCACAGGCCAGGAAGGCCCGGTAGGACTCCTTCAGTCCCACAGGCCAGGAAGGCCCGGTAGGACACCTTCAGTCCCACAGGTCAGGAAGGCCCGATAGGATTCCTTCAGCCCCACAGGCCAGGAAGGCCCGATAGGACTCCTTCAGTCCCACAGACCCGGAAGGCCCAGTAGGACTCCTTCAGCCCCACAGGCCAGGAAGGCCCGGTAGGACTCCTTCAGTCCCACAGGCCAGGAAGGCCCGGTAGGACTCCTCCTTCAGCTTGACGGCATCCCTCACCGCTGGTGTCCACCAGCGAGTTCGGGGATTACCGCCACGACAGGCACCAACAACCTTACGGCCACAGCTCCGACTAGCAGCCTCAGCAATAGAGGTGCGGAACATAGCCCATTCCGACTCAATCTCCCCCACCTCCCTCGGAACATGGGTGAAGCTCTCCCGGAGGTGGGAGTTAAAGCTCTCCCTGACAGGGGACTCAGCCAGACGTTCCCAGCAGACCCTCACGACACGTTTGGGCCTGCCGGGTCTGACCGGCAACCTCCCCCACCATCTGAGCCCACTCACCACCAGGTGGTGATCAGTGGAAGCTCCGCCCCTCTCTTCACCCGAGTGTCCAGGATAAGGGGCCGCAAGTCCGATGACACGACTACGAGTCGATCATGGAACTGCGGCCTAAGGTGTCCTGATGCAGGTGTAAATGTGGACACTCTTGTGCCTGAACATGGTGTTTGTTATTGACAATCCATGACGAGCACAGAAGTCCAACAACAAAACACCGCTCGGGTTCAGATCAGGGGGGCCGTTCCTCCCGATCACGCCCCTCCAGGTCTCACTGTCGTTGCCCACGTGGGCATTGAAGTCCCCCAGCAGAACGACGGAGTCCTCGGGTGGAGCACTTTCCAACATGCCGTCCAAGGACTCCAGAAAGGGGGGGTACTCTGAACTGCTGTACGGTGCATAGGCACAAACAACAGTCAGGACCCGTCCCCCCACCCGGAGGAGGAGGAAGAAGATGACAGTCAGGACCCGTCCCCCCACCTGGAGGCGGAGGGAGGCTACCCTTTCATCCACCGGGGTAAACGCCAATGTACAGGCACTGAGCCGGGGGGCAATGAGTATGCCCACCCCCACTCGCTGCCTCTCACCGGGAGCAACTCCAGAGTGGAACAAGGTCCAGCCCCTCTCCAGGATGGTGTTTCCAGAGTCCGAGCTGTGCGTTGTGGCATCAACGTGGTGAGTCCTTGGATGTCCTTTACTTACTATTTTTGATCATTTTTGGTAAAATATCTGGTTTTAAGATGAACTGTCAGAAATCGGCACTACTACATTATCACAACATGAGGACAGTGTAGCTGCTAACATGTTCCTCAGTGTACCAATGGTGCAACTCTTTACATATGTTGGGATAGAAATATGCCCCTCTCCAGAGGCTACTGTTAAGAAAAATTATTCAGAGGTCAGTATGAAAATTACATATGATATGGATAGATTGGTGAATTTACCAAATTTATTACAGGCCCGCTTAGCCATTATAAAGATAAATGTGCTTCCAAGAATTAATTTTGTTAGGTCCATGATTCCGCTTTCTCCCCCACTGGAAAGTTGGTAAAAATCACATAAACATGTTAATAAATTCGTTTGGAGGGGAAGAAACCCTGACTAAACTTTTACATTCTATTTCTGAGCTTTCACCCTTCGCCTCCTTACCATATGGTTTAATTCCACAGCAAATGTTTCGTGGCATGAATTAGAACATAACATAGTGTATCCTCCTTGGTCTCTCAGAGGTATTGATATCTAATTTAACTGTCAAAATGTGCAAGCTACAGTTTGGTGCTATCATGTCTCATCTGATTACAACTTGGTGTTGTGTGCAATGATGTAACATTACAACTCAATGGCACTTGAACACACCAGCTTCAATCATTTTCACTTAACTGGGGACCCATTCAGTTCTCACAATGGAAAGACAAGATATGAACTCTCGTTTTAAGATACAGAATACTTCTTTTTTCTTTTACTTTAGAGCTGCTCATAAGGTGCAAAACGGACCACCTGATGTCAGTTTGTCTGAACACTATTGTTTGTGCTTTTTGATAAGTCCAAAGCATGGGTGTGGTTACTGCTACACCAGCAAGGACATATGAACAACTGCCAATTTTTGGAGAAAAATACATGAAGTTTCAACTCGACTTTGCTCAGTTGAAACTCTAGTTTTTTTTAATTTTTTGTTTGATTTATTTTTATGATTTAATTTGATATTTTATTGAATGTGGATTATGTATATAAAATGTATCTATATTTTCAAATACAAATATGTATATTTCTAATGCAAATATATTTATTCTGGTTTTATATCCATTTTATATCCAGATATGAGATACATTTACAAATCAATATTTTTCATTTATATCAATTTTCATTTGTAAAGAAAATTTGTTGTTGTTTACAAATTGATTCATTTTATAATAATTTTAAAAGGTATTAAGCATATAAATATTTTATTCTCATATATAATATTATTCTCACATATTTTCAGTAGCACTTTCTGTTTAACCATTTTATTTCATTTTATTTTGTGATACACCAAGAATTCTATTTATTTAACATATTTCCTCCTTTTCATATCCAGATCATGGTGGATGTATAAAATGACCAGATATTTAATCCCAGCTATTTCCAATCCAGCATTCCACATTATGATCAGAGTAACTTTTTCAGTTGGAGAAGTTATTTTAGACGTACATTTGTGTACATTTTCTCATGAGTGTAGTAATCCTGACCACATGCATTATCCTCCTGACCTGATATTCAAACAGAAAAAATTGAAACCTCTCATGGACACCTTAGGAATTGCAGTAAAACTTCATGACAAAAAAATCTTGTTATTTTCATATATTCCAAATTCATCCTGGGGGCCAGATGAGACTCTGGTGGGCAGTTTTCTGGCCCCTGGGCCGCATATTTGGCACCCCTGCTCTAGGAAAGGAAGCTTCAGACATTCATATCATCTTTTTAACATTTACAGATATTCTATGTTCAAGACAGCACAAGACATGAAACACGTCGAATCATGCTGCTTACCATGATGGTGTTTTTATGTAACTCAGTCAAGACCGACACGAAATCCTCCTGACTGGCTCCAGATCAGCTGCAACACCTACATGACTATCTCCCTGATCCCAGATCTGACCTACTAACCAACCAACCAGTTAAATCACCGTGCAAATAGAAGATTTTTCAGCTCCTTCTTGTCTTCCTGAAACGAAATGAAACCAGGGGCAAGAAGAAACAAGTGAACGGAGAGAAAGTGATACTCAGTGAGAGAAAGAAGGAACTGAAGGGAAAGAGGAGCAGCAGGAACAGACACGTCCTGTTTTTCTGTCCGTTATTACCCTGATTCAAGGTGTTCAGGTCGAGACGGAGAAAAGAGAGTGAGTCAAGCAAAGAGAGGAAGGAGGGAGGAAGAGAAGAAGTGAGGCGCTCCAGGCGCTGATGAACACACCAGCTGCAGATGCTCATGAAACATTCATTTCAAATGACAGAATGCACAGGTAACAGCAACACGTGCACAGCATGCACCAACACAGCGCATGTTCGTATCACGGACAAACCAGAAAAGCCACTGCAACATTCAAAGTCATGAAAATAAGTCAGATCTCGCTTTTAATCGACAAACTGACTTCTCATCTGCTGACAGGTGAGATCTGATGACCATGATGAAATCAGTTCGTGCTCATGACGATAACGACACAATGACGAGCTAAACATGTCTCTATGACGACTAAAACATGACGAGACGTGTGTGACGAGATGAGACTGGAGGAAAATGTCAGTGTCTGGTCTGTCAGACGTTCATGATGCAGGAAATGTCGACATATTCTGCATTAATCTGTCTGTCAAAGGCTTAAAAAGTAGTTGCATCCTTTTCCTGTTTGGGCACATCCACCACCACCTGGTGTGCAGTCGTGTGCACATCAGAGTTCTGCAGGTTTTACCCGAAACCCGAACCGAGACCCGCTATAACCGCGGCTGTCCCTGTCAAACCTGACCCACACGTCAACACATGTCGTAAAGTTCAACCCCCCCTACACCCCCACAGCACACAGACGGCTTCTCTACCTGTCTTTCTTCTATTTTGATCCCTGGATATATTTCTAAGCGTTTACTAGCTTGTTGATGCTACGTTGCTACGTTGGTAGCAGCACCACGTCTCCCTCTACTCAAACAGAGTCCTGTATCTCCTGCAGGGACGTTTTACTTGTGTTTTGCGGGTAAATATGCCGTGGATTATATTTTTCTCTGGTGTTGGCGGGTAGCAGGTAAGAATACAAAGTTTTATTTACTTTTTGCGGACGTGACAAGTGATGATTGAGCCTGAAGCAGTGATGCTTCACCCGGCGCCCAGGCAGCGCAGCTACGTGAATCACTCTGGTCCAGCAAAGAGTTGGTTATGAGAGCCAGGAGCCGTGTTTAGGTGGTGGAAGATAAAGAAATGTTTTCTTCGAATTAGCGCTGGTAGTCTGGTTCAAATCAGAGCTGGAAGCAGCTCGGTAGATGGGGGACCTGAGTACCGTACAGCGGTTTCTGTTGTCGCAAGTTCTGCTCGGGTCGGCGCAGGCAAAGTTGTATAGAGCTGCTGGCAGGCCAGAGGCCCCGGCGGGAGATGGAGAAACATCGAATGGCTCTGTGAAAGCTTTGTTTAGCCCCACAGGGATTCTGAAAAGCATTTATTGAGGTGAAAAAGTTAGAGTTCTCCTTTAAGTTACTAAATGTATAAATTCACTGTAGTCTCCGTCATTCTTTCACTTAGAGGCTTCATAAAGAAAAAATGTACTTTAATAGTCCCAATTAGGGGGGGGGGGGTTAAGGACCTTGCTTAAGGGTCCAAAGTATTTATTGATTTGATTCAGAGATTCCAGATCATCATCCTGGTTTTAACTTTGTTCTCCTGCTTCACATCACCAGCAGTGTCTCTGCCTGCTGGAAATGATCCTGATGTTTAAACACTTCATGTCCACAAACAAAAAACAAACTTATTCGCGCCCGAACTACAGAAATATCCGCCCACACCTGAACCGTGATATTAATCTTTGTCATTTCTATCTGATACACAGTGTTTTTGCGGGTTACCGTCGGGTATCCGAACTGTTGCAGGACTCTGGTGCTCACACTGTAGACACACCTGCGGTCAGACATGCAGGTGAGGCAGCTTGACTGCTTTGGTCAGAAACCATGAAATGATTGTGGACACACCAACAGCCTATAATCCATCACAAAGAAAACAGAATGCCTTGTAGGATGTATTATTAATGTAAAAAAGTAATAAGGTTCATTGTTTTATGAATTACACTTGATAGAACCTGTAAACTTGATTCCAATTTCCAGTACTTACTGACCTAAATTCAGACTTTTCCCTTTTCTTTATTTAATATAGCCTAACTGACTAAAACTAGACTAAAACTATCAGATACAGAAATGACTAAAATGTGACTAAAACTAAGAAGCATTTTCGTCAGAAAGACTGAAAGTCAGATATCTGGCAAAAACAACAGAGATGCACCGGTTTACCAGCGCCTGAACAATGGCGGGTCCAGACGGACGCTCGCTCGTATTTCACTCAACTGGTCATCAGCAATTTGCTTTTTTTCATCCAGAGTAGTCGTTCTCACCCCCCAAAGGGGAGGTGGCGTTCAAATACCATCAGGGGGTGCCTGGAGCTTTATTCTCAAGGAGGGGGTGTTGATGTGTTCTTCAGGGGCATTTGCAATCCTTGATTTTGATGATCAACACCTACATCAACCAATTAGAGTCAAGAGAAACGAGGGCTAGTTCCCAAATTCACCTTCGAAACACCAATGACAATCCAGCGGAAAGTGAATCCAGAGATAGTATATAATAGAAGGACGTCACCTAGGTCAGGGATCACCAAATCCAGACCTGTCGGTTCCCGGAAGGTTTTCAGTGACCCTGTACCAACACTCCAGACTCAAATTGCCGAGTCATTGCGCAGAATGGTCGTTAGATCCATTTATTTCAATCGGGTGTGCTGGAACATTGGGGTCCCTCAAGTCATTTATGTCAAGTGCTAAGGTTGGTGTAGTATAGTTATGTATTGATCTATCGCGAGAGCTGGATGAGAGGAAAAGAAAGGAACGGAAGTGATGAAAACGGAAGTAGAAGTTTTAGAGAGACACAAGTTTCATCAGAGAGCTCAGTGCCCAGATGAGTCGTGGATGCTTTTGTGAATGCATTGCAGGAACTGGCAAAATCATGTGACTTTGGAGCACTGGAGAATGACATGATAAGAGATCAGATCGTTGAGAAATGTGCGGCGAAAAAGCAACGCGACAAATTGTTGCAAGAGGAAGGACTGAGTCTGGACAAAGCGTTGTCAACAGTGAGAGCCTTTGAAGCAGCACAGGCAGAATCTAAAGCTTTCACAGAGGGTGTTGGACAAAGAGGAAGAGACAACCAGGTTCGTTTCACCAGGAAAAGCACAAATGCCGACCACAAAGGGATGGCTGGAGCAGTGCGAAGAGGAAAAGGGAGCCAACAGCGACACCCAGTGTCACAGATGCGGAATGGACACTCACTCAGCTGATGACTGTGGAGCGGAGTCAGCAACATGAACATTATGAGCAACTGGACATTATGCTCGAATGTGCTTTAAGAAAAGATAGAAACTACAATCAGACAACACAGCAACAAAAGTCAAGACAGAAATAAGGAAAAAGAAAAGACAAAGATAAGTTAACCAGTGAGAGCAGTTGTAGTGGATGCTTTTGACCCGGATTCAGATGAGTTTGTCCATGCTGTGGAGCCTGAAGGTACTGAGACCATCAAAGTAAATGGACAAAAGTTACGTATGGTCATAGGTACAGGAAGTTTTCAAAACTATGGGAGGAGCCCTGTTTCAGAGAACGCTGTCCGCTACAACAAAACTGAAACCAACAAGGAAAAGGTTTTACTCATATGCTCAGACTACTCCACTGCAATGTCTAGTTTACTTTGAGGCCAAAATGAGATGGAAAAGTAACATAGTCAAGGATAACATATACGTGATAGAGGGAAATGTAGAGTCACTGCTAGGCAGAAAAGCAAGCTTCGACCTAAAGATAATAACAAGAGGAGAAAAGGTGAACGCAGTAGGACAGACAGACAGATTTAACAAGCTTGTTGAAGAGTACTTACTCGTCTTTAAAGGATTGGGACAGATCAAAGGTTACAGCCACAAGGTTACACTTGATGAAAAAGTCCCACTTGTAGCTCAAGCTTTAAGGAGAGTCCCTTATCCCATGGTAGAAGCTGTAAACCAGGAGCTGGACAAGATGCTTGAACAAGGCATAATAGAAGAAGTTAATGAAGGATCAGAATGGGTTTCTAATATTCTGATCATACCTAAGAAAGACACCTCAGAAGTGAGGCTATGTGAGGACCTCAGGGAAGTGAATAAAGCAGTTGTCAGGGAAAGACACCCAGTTCCAACGGTTGATAGCATATTACAAGCGGTTCAGGGAGCAAAAGTGTTTGCTAAGCTGGATGCAAGGAAAGGATTTTGGCAGTGTGACTTAGCCCCAGAATCCAGACACCTAACAACGTTCATCACCCACAGAGGCTGCTACCGCTTCAGAAAAGTTCCCTTTGGATTATCGAGTGCTCCAGAAGCCTATCAGAAGGCTATGGACTCTATGCTGTGTGGAATGCCCGGAACTGTTTGCTACATGGATGATGTAGTAGTTTTTGGAGAAAGTGAAGAGCAACTTGAACAGAGACTGAGACAAGTCTTTCAGAGATTCCAAAATCGAGGCCTAACCCTCAACAGAGATAAGTGCATCTTCGGACTACAACAGATAGAAATACTTGGACACGTGATCACAGCAGAAGGAATCAAACCTGACCCAAGAAAGGTTGAAGCCATCAGTAAAGCACCTAGACCCGAGAATGTTCAGCAACTTCGCTCATTCTTAGGCACCTGTGGATTTCTGATGAAATTCATACGCGAACATATCAGAACCACTAAGAAAGCTGACAAGGAAAGGACAAGCTTGGGAGTGGACCAGTGAACAGGGAGATCATTCCAAGCAATGAAAGAAGCATTGGTGAGTGAGCCATGCTTAGCCTACTTTAAACTTGATGCACCTACAGTAGTCATTAGTGATGCAAGCCCAGGAGGACTGGGTGCAGTTTTGATACAGATCCAGTCAGATGGATGGAATAAACCAGTAGCCTACGCAAGTCGTTCATTGACCCCAACAGAACGCCGCTATTCACAAATAGAACGTGAAGCTTTGGGGTGTGTCCTGGCTGTAGAGCATTTCAGAACATACCTGTGGGGGGGCAAGTTTACTCTTCAAACAGATCACAAACCCCTCATTTACATGTTCAACCCAGAAAAAGCAACGCTGACACCACAACAGATTCAGAGACTTGGCTTGAAATTACAACCATATGACTACAAGATAGACAATATAGTTGGAAGATCAAATGTGGCACATTCGCTGTCTCGACTTCCTTTACCATAGACAGAGGACAATGAATATGTGGAGTCATATGGGGATAAAGTGCTGTCTGTGACGATGCATGAGGTACAGGCTATGAGCATTGAGGATATAAAACGGAAAACAACAGAGGACGAAATACTGGAACGGTTGAAAACGGTTATGGAGACAGAAAGTTGGCCAGATCCTGTTCCAGAAGAGTTGCAGCCTTACAATAGATTTGCAAAAGAGTTGTGCACATATGATGGACTTATGCTTAGAGGACACCGGATAGTGTTACCAAAGGCAATGGTGAAACAAGCACTGCAGATCGGACACAAAACTCACCAAGGTGTGGTCCGTACTAAACAGTATCTGAGGAGCAAATTCTACTGGCCAAACACGGACCTTGATGTTGAGAGACTGATCAGAAACTGCTCTGCCTGTGTGCTCAATCAGCCGCTGCATGATGATCAGCCCCTACAACCACTAGAACTACCACCGAGACCCTGGACTAAGATTGGTATTGATCTGTAGGTCCTGACCAGAACCAGTACATACTAACTGTGATAGACTACTATACTTCCTTTCCAGAGGCAGTGATTATTTCGGATATTTCTTCAGTCACTGTTGTTGCAGAACTAACCAAGATTTTTGCTAGGTTTGGCTATCCCCTAGAAGTTGTTACAGATAATATGGGATTATCACGCTTACCGGAAGTTCCCGGATTTTGACACTTCCTCTTCTGGGCCATGTTAACGACAGCCGTTCCTGCTCTGTTATACTGTTTAAATCGGATAAACTCCAAACATACTCAAGTTTTCATTCTAGACTGAAGTGATACTGGATCAAAAGCTGGATCAAAGTGATCGATTCGCCGCGGTGAAGGGCCGAACTTTATAATAAAACACACGTTTGTTTGTCGCCGGTGGGGCACAACACCGGCACTTCACAGCATGCTAGCATTAGCCAGCTAACGTTTACTGACGTGCTTAACATTGTGTGTCTTAAAACACACAAACATCTGAAAATCGGGTCTGTACCCCCCCCCCCCCACCCCCCGTTTCCAGTGGAACAACTGGGGACTGCCAAGAAAGGAGACGCTTTCAGATGCTTGTGTGTTTTCAGCCGCACAAAGTTAGGCACGTTATAGAGCTGGCTAATGCTAACCTGCTAACACGACTGCGCAGTCTGCCGGCCACAAACAAACGTGTGTCGTTTTATTATAAAGTTCGGTCCTTCACCGCTGCGAATCGGTCGTTTTAATCCACTTTCTTTCTCAGCATCACTTCAGTCTGGAATGAAAACTTGGCATTGGCGTTTATCCAATTAACAAAGTTTAACAGAGCAGTAGCTGATGGACTACTGTCAGCAGGTTAGCATTAGCCAGCTCGATAACGTGCCTAACTTTGTGCGGCTGAAAACACACAAGCATCTGAAAGCGTCTCCTTTCTTGGCAGTCCCCAGTTGTTCCACTGGAAACGGGGAGGTACAGACCCGATTTTCAGATGTTTGTGTGTTTTAAGATGCACAATGTTAAGCACGTCAGTAAACGCTAGCTGGCTAATGCTAGCATGCTGTGAAGTGCCGGTGTTGTGCCCCACCGGCGACAAACAAACGTGTGTTTTATTATAAAGTTCGGCCCTTCACCGCGGCAAATCGATCACTTTGATCCAGTATCACTTCAGTCTAGAATGAAAACTTAAGTATGTTTGGAGTTTATCCGATTTAAAAAGTATAACAGAGCAGGAACGGCTGTCGTTAACATGGCCCGGAAGAGGAAGTGTCCAAATACCGGGAACTTCCGGTAAGCGTGATAATCCCCTATGGCAGACAGTTTGTGGGACAGCTGTTTGAGTCATTTCTAAAATCGAGTGGTATTAAGCATGTCGGAGCATCACCATACTACCCAAAGAGTAATGGGAAAATCGAGAGGTTTCACAGATATCTGAAGAAAGCCTTCAGAGCGACAAAGTGTGAAGGAAAGATATGGAAAGAAGAACTTCCAAAGATACTAATGGCATATCGTTCAACACCACACAGGTCGTCAGGTGAAACACCAGCCACGCTCATGTTTGGAAGAGACATTCGCACTAAGTGTCCAAACCTGCAGAAAGAAGGAGATACTCTTAAAGAAAGGTAGAAAGAAAGAGATGTCAGAAACCATCATGAGAAATACAAGACTAAAATGAAACAGTATGCAGACCAGACCAGCAGAGCAAAGGAGCACAGTTTCAAGGTTGGTGACGTAGTCTACATTGCCAGTTTGGAGAATGGAAAACTGGATCCCACATTCAGAGACACTCGCTATGTACTACTGAGAAACACCGCCAACAACTCCTTTGAAGTGGTCAACACGGAAGATGGATCAAGAGTGAATAGGAACGTCAAACATCTTCGCCATGCA
>JALJCO010006890.1:37500-80769 GCA_023101725.1 Atherinomorus stipes
ACGTTTGTTATGAGAATGTCTGGATTAGCTCAGGTTTGTTATGAGAA
Source organism: Atherinomorus stipes (assembly GCA_023101725.1). Lineage (NCBI taxonomy): Eukaryota > Metazoa > Chordata > Actinopteri > Atheriniformes > Atherinidae > Atherinomorus > Atherinomorus stipes. Next base: position 37,548 of record JALJCO010006890.1, read on the forward strand.
CGTCTGGATTAGCTCACGTTTAGTGTGAGAACGTCTGGATTAGCTCACGTTTGTTATGAGAACGTCTTGATGAGCTCATGTTTGTTATGAGAACGTCTGGATTAGCTCACGTTTGTTCTGAGAACATATGGATTAGCTCAGGTTTGTGTTGAAAACGTCTGGATTAGCTCATGTTTGTTATGAGAAAGTCTGGATTAGCTCACGTTTAGTATGAGAACGTCTGGATTAGCTCATGTTTGTTATGAGAACGTCTGGATTAGCTCACGTTTGTTATGAGAACGTCTGGATTAGCTCATGTTTGTTCTGAGAACTTCTGGATTAGCTCATGTTTGTGAAGAGAATGTCTGGATTAGCTCACGTTTGTGTTGAAACGTCTGGATTAGGTCATGTTTGTTATGAGAACGTCTGGATTAGCTCACGTTTGTTCTGAGAACTTCTGGATTAGTTCATGTTTGTGAAGAGAATGTCTGGATTAGTTCATGTTTGTCATGAGAACGTCTGGATTAGCTCACATTTGTTATGAGAACGTCTGGATTAGCTCACGTTTATTCTGAGAACGTCTGGATTAGCTCACGTTTGTATTGAGAATGTCTGGATTAGTTCATGTTTGTTATGAGAACGTCTGGATTAGCTCACATTTGCTATGAGAACATCTGGATTACGTCACGTTTGTTCTGAGAACATCTGGATTAGCTTACGTTTGTTGTAAACGTCTGGATTAGCTCGTTTGTAATGAGAACATCTGAATTAGCTCACGTTTGTTATAAGAATGTCTGAATTATCTCACGTTTGTTATGAAAACGTCTGGATGAGCTCATGTTTGTAATGAAAACCTCTGGATTACCTAATGTTTGTAATGAGAACATCTGGATTAGCTCATGTTTGTAATGAGAACGTCTGGATTAGCTCACGTTTGTTATGAGAATGTCTGGATTACCGCAAAATTGTTCTGACAAAGTCTGGATTAGGTTACGTTTGATATGAGAACGTGTGGATGAGCTCACGTTTGTTCTGAGAACGTCTGGATTAGCTCACATTTGTTATGAGAACGTCTGGATTAGCTTACGCTTGTTGTAAACGTCTGGATTAGCTCGTTTGTAATGAGAACATCTGAATTAGCTCACGTTTGTTATTCGAATGTCTGAATTATCTCATGTTTGTTATGAAAACGTCTGGATTAGCTCATGTTTGTAATGAAAACGTCTGGATTAGCTCATGTTTGTAATGAGAACGTCTGGATTAGCTCATGTTTGTTATGAGAACGTCTGGATTAGCTCATGTTTGTAATGAGAACATCTGAATTAGCTCACGTTTGTTCTGAGCACGTCTGGATTAGCTCACGTTTGTTATGAGAATGTCTGGATTACCGCAAAACTGTTCTGACAAAGTCTGGATTAGGTTACGTTTGATATGAGAACGTGTGGATGAGCTGACGTTTGTTCTGAGAACGTCTGGATTAGCTCACGTTTGTTCTGAGAATGTCTGAATTTGCTCACGTTTGTTCTGAGAATGTCTGGATTAGCTCCCGTTTGTTCTGAGAATGTCTGGATTAGCTCATGGTTGTGAAGAGAATGTCTGGATTAGCTCACGTTTGTTATGAGAATGTCTGGATTAGCTCACGTTTGTGATGAGAATGTCTGGATTAGCTCACGTTTGTAATGAGAACGTCTGGATGAGCTTACGTTTGTTCTGAGAACGTCTGGATTAGCTTATGTTTGTTATTAGAACGTCTGGATTAGGTCGTTTGTAATGAGAACATCTGAATAAGCTCAAGTTTGTTATTCAAATGTCTGAATTTGTGAGAACGTCTAGATTAGATCATGTTTGTTATGAGAACATCTGGATTAGCTCACATTTGTTACGAGAACGTCTGGATTATCTCACGTTTGTTATGAGAACGTCTGGATTAGCTCAAGTTTGTTCTGAGAACGTCTGGATTAGCTCACGTTTGTTATGAGAATGTCTGGATTAGCTCACGTTTGTTATGAGAACGTCTGGATTAGCTCACGTTTGTTATGAGAAAGTCTGGATTAGCTCACATTTAGTATGAGAACGTCTGGATTAGCTCATCTTTGTTATGAGAACATCTGGATTAGCTCACGTTTGTTATGAGAACGTCTTGATTAGCTCACGTTTGTTATGAGAACGTCTGGATTAGCTCATGTTTGTTCTGAGAACGTCTGGATTAGCTCAAGTTTGTTCTGAGAACGTCTGGATTAGCTCACGTTTGTTATGAGAATGTCTGGATTAGCTCACGTTTGTTATGAGAACGTCTTGATTAGCTCACATTTGTTACGAGAACGTCTGGATTATCTCACGTTTGTTATGAGAACGTCTGGATTAGCTCAAGTTTGTTCTGAGAACGTCTGGATTAGCTCACGTTTGTTATGAGAATGTCTGGATTAGCTCACGTTTGTTATGAGAACGTCTGGATTAGCTCACGTTTGTTATGAGAAAGTCTGGATTAGCTCACATTTAGTATGAGAACGTCTGGATTAGCTCATCTTTGTTATGAGAACATCTGGATTAGCTCACGTTTGTTATGAGAACGTCTTGATTAGCTCACGTTTGTTATGAGAACGTCTGGATTAGCTCATGTTTGTTCTGAGAACGTCTGGATTAGCTCATGTTTGTGAAGAGAATGTCTGGATTTGCTCACGTTTGTGTTGAAACATCTGGATTAGCTCCTGTTTGTTATGAGAATGTCTGGATTAGCTCACGTTTGTTCTGAGAACTTCTGGATTAGCTCATGTTTGTGAAAAGAATGTCTGGATTAGTTCATGTTTGTCATGAGAACGTCTGGATTACGTCCGGATTAGCTTACGTTTGTTATGAGAACGTCTGGATTAGCTCACTTTTGTTATGAGAACGTCTGGATTAGCTCACGTTTGTTATGAGAATGTCTGGATTAGCTCAAGTTTGTTCTGAGAACGTCTCGATTAGCTCACGTTTGTTATGATAACCTCTAGATTAGCTCACGTTTGTTCTGAGAAGGTCTGGATTAGTTTACGTTTGTGATGAGAATGTCTGGATTACCTCACATGTGTTATGAGAATTTATGGATTAGCTCACGTTTGTTCTGAGTATGTCTGGATTAGCTCATGTTTGTTATGAGAATGTCTGGATTAGTTCATGTATGTTATGACAAAGTCTGGATTAGCTCAAGTTTGTTCTGAGAACGTCTTGATTAGCTCACGTTTGTTATGAGAACCTCTAGATTAGCTCACGTTTGTTCTGAGAAGGTCTGGATTAGTTTACGTTTAGTATGAGAACGTCTGGATTAGCTCATCTTTGTTATGAGAATGTCTGGATTAGCTCACGATTGTAATGAGAACGTCTGGATTAGCTCATGTTTGTTATGAGAATGTCTGGACTAGCTTACGTTTGTTCTGAGAATGTCTGGATTAGCTAATGTTTGTTATAAGAAAGTCTGGATTAGCTCGTTTGTAATGAGGACATCTGAATTAGCTCGCGTTTGTTATTAGAATGTCTGAATTAGCTCACATTTGTATGAGAATGTCTGGATTAGCTCATGTTTGTCATGAGAACATCTGGATTAGCTTACATTTGTTATGAGAACCTCTGAATTAGCTCACGTTTGTTATTAGAACATCTGGATTAGCTCACGTTTGTTATGAGAACGTCTGGATTACCTCACAATTGTTCTGACAAAGTCTGGATTTGCTTACTTTTGTTATGAGAACGTCTCGCTTAGCTCACGTTTGTTATGAGAACGTCCGGATTAGCTCACGTTTGTTATGAGAATGTCTGGATTAGCTCACGTTTGTTATGAGAACGTCTGGATTAGCTCATGTTTGTTCTGAGAACTTCTGGATTAGCTCATGTTTGTGAAGAGAATGTCTGGATTAGTTCATGTTTGTCATGAGAACGTCTGGATTACGTCTGGATTAGCTTACGTTTGGTATGAGAACGTCTGGAGTAGCTCACGTTTGTTCTGAGGATGTCTGGATTAGCTCCCGTTTGTTCTGAGAATGTCTGGATTAGCTCAAGTATGTTATGAGAACGTCTGGATTAGCTCACGTTTGTTATGAGAACGTCTGGATTAGCTCATGTTTGTTCTGAGAACGTCTGGATTAGCTTACGTTTGTTATAAGAACGTCTGGATTAGCTCATGTTTGTTATGAGAACGTCTGGATTAGCTCATGTTTGTTATGAGAACGTCTGGATTAGCTCACGTTTGTTATGAGAACGTTTGGATTAGTTTACGTTTGTTATGAGAACGTCTGGATTAGCTCAGATTACGGGACAGTCCAGTGGCTCTGCTTCCTTCTGAACAGCGTATGAAAACCACAGAACCAAACGGAGCAAACTGCCGATCGTTCTGTTACTTCTCTGATGTTTATATGAATCACAGAGACGCATTTATGCTGCAAACCAGCCACAAATGTTTATGGAGTCACGTTAGCTTTGGTCTATAGTAATTCTAGCCGCGTTTCGCTAACAGGAAACTATCGGCAGCTTATACGGCTCTGATTGACGTTGTTTTGAATAAACGCTGACTGAACAAAAAAAAAAGAAAAGCATCACATTTCCGTATGTTTACACAACAGCCAAACTTGCTTACAGTCTAATGATTCGGTGGCAAACAGAGAGCGGGTTTAGCTTCCACACTGCTGTTTCAGAAATCTCCAATGACTTAATTCTGTTCCAACATCCACTCCTGTTTCTGATCTGCCGTGATCCATTTGCCTCTTTCTTTCTGGCCTGCTCAGACATCACTTTCACCTTTTTACTTTGTTCCGCCGTAACTAAGCTTCCAGTAATGAGAGAAAGTATCACACGCAGAGCTTTCTGCATTTACGGAAGAGGAGCCGTGAAGCAACTTGCTTTACGGCACTTTCATGGACGGCCGCCTCTCCAAAGTTACGATGTCTGGTTTCTGCAGAGGGCAGCCGCTCAGAGTGCCGACACGCGTCAGTCACTGTATATTTGCCCGATAAATCATCTAATACCGCTCATTTAGGCTTAATGTCAGAGTCAAAAGTTACACGGTATAACTTTAACCTAACATCGTGTCTTTGGATAGTGGGAGGAAGCCGGAGTACCCGGAGAGAATCCACGCATACACAGGAGAACGTGCAAACTCCAAACATGAAGGCCTGTGTTGGAACTGTTCAAACCCCTCCCCAGCCGGGACTCAAACTAGTGACCTTCTTACTGTGAGGCTGCGGTGCTAACCACCATGCTACTGTGCAGCCCTTGTTTGTTTTTCATATGCACTCATATGCGTTTTCATATTCTCCCTTTGCTCTTTGTTTCCCTGTTTTACTAATGTCACACGAATTGCTGTCATTTATGTGAAAATGATTGACAATATTTTGTAATTCATTTCAAAATGATTCACTTTGGTCAATAAATTCAAAACGCCTTCAGTGGCACATATTGGGGTGTATAGTGGATAAAAGTTATTGCAATATATCGATTATTGCAGAATCGCTATATTGTGATATTATCGTTATCATAAGCAATATCGTGACAGTATTGTATCGTGAGGTAGCTGGTGATACCCACCTCTAGTGACCGGTCAGAAATAAGTGTTCACTAAATCTACAGTTATGATTGTAGCCTGGAATGGCATACATCATTCTCACCTCAAGAACCTCGTGTAACGAGTAGGTACTGTGATCGGTACTGAGTAAAATAGCTTACATATTTATTTGTCATGTCCCGCCCACAGTACATCTAGTACCTGTAGTTCTACTAAAAGTGAAGTTAGTACACTCAGATGAAGTTTGCACATCAACAACAATAAAAATAAGAACTACACCCCCTTCCAATTCTAATGGATTACTCATCAGGACATAATAAAGAAATAAATAAAAGAAGGGAATCTGTTCCTTTCCAAAAAAACCAAAAAACAAACAAAATAACCCCAAGAATTTTATCTCAGACTCTCCACGCCAGTTACGTTTAAGTCCAATAACAAAAGACAGTCCAATTAGGAAAGGTAAACCAAGGTAACGTGACACAGACCAGATCAAAGTGGACATGTGTGGTCCCAACTAGGACTGGATGGATCCATCCAAATATTGATGATATCAGTTGATACTTCAGTGATAATTTAATGTAAGGCAGGAAAACCATCAGCTGTAGTACAGGTGGATGAGCCGCCGTCTATCAACTGGAAGGTCGGTGGCTCTTTTCCAGCTTTCCCCAGACTACATGCTGAAGTGTACTTGGGCAAGATACTGAACCCACATTGCCTCCCAATACTTATATACCGCCTAGAAAAGCGCTGTAGAAGTACATTCCATTTACTATTAGCTGTGACAAACATGCCCAGCTGGACCTGCAGCCTTGGTCCAGTCCAGTTTTTCCACAGGCTTCTGCACCTGACTGCAGGAGACAGACGGGCTGGAGGGGAGGCAGAAGAAGGCCTCAGTCTGGTCCAGTCAAAGTCCAGACCTCATCCTGACTGCAGGAGACAGACGGGCTGGAGGGGAGGCAGAGAAGGTCTCAGTCTGGTCCAGTCAAAGTCCAGACCACATCCTGACTGCAGGAGACAGACGGGCTGGAGGGGAGGCAGAGGAGGTCTCAGCCTGGTCCAGTCAAAGTCCAGACCACATCCTGACTGCAGGAGACAGACGGGCTGGAGGGGAGGCAGAGGAGGTCTCAGTCTGGTCCAGTCAAAGTCCAGACCACATCCTGACTGCAGGAGACAGACGGGCTGGAGGGGAGGCAGAGAAGGTCTCAGTCTGGTCCAGTCAAAGTCCAGACCTCATCCTGACTGCAGGAGACAGACGGGCTGGAGGGGAGGCAGAGAAGGTCTCAGCCTGGTCCAGTCAAAGTCCAGACCACATCCTGACTGCAGGAGACAGACGGGCTGGAGGGGAGGCAGAAGAAGGTCTCAGTCTGGTCCAGTCAAAGTCCAGACCTCATCCTGACTGCAGGAGACAGACGGGCTGGAGGGGAGGCAGAGAAGGTCTCAGTCTGGTCCAGTCAAAGTCCAGACCTCATCCTGACTGCAGGAGACAGACGGGCTGGAGGGGAGGCAGAGAAGGTCTCAGTCTGGTCCAGTCAAAGTCCAGACCACATCCTGACTGCAGGAGACAGACGGGCTGGAGGGGAGGCAGAGAAGGTCTCAGTCTGGTCCAGTCAAAGTCCAGACCACATCCTGACTGCAGGAGACAGATGGGCTGGGGGGGGGGGAAGGGGGGTTTCTAACTTGGCCCAAAAAAAACCCAACCCATCCTCATACTGGAGGAGATAGAGGGGAAGGAGGGGAGGTAGAGGTGGTATCAGCCTGAAGCAACATTGAAACGAAGCATGGAGCAGAATTCCTCCACAGCCATGGGAGAGACTGACATTATATATCCCAGACTAATTCATCCATTCATTCATCCAACTGATAATTTGTCTTCCGCATTAGTCCAGTCTACAATCACTGACTTTATATAAGCCTCTTCATAAACTAGGGCGTCAGGCTTTCTCTTTACTCCATGTTTAAAAAGAAATAGTATCAGACAGACATTCAGCCCTGACTGTTTTTGGCTCGTTACAAACTGCATACACTTTGCATTATCATTTGCTAGTCTTAGTCAGCAAATGCATCATGAGTTATAGTGAAAGGAAACAATAAACTGAAAATAAACCATCCGTTTTTCTACTCATATCATGTAATAGGTGATTGATATTCAGAGTAGCTTATCTAATATTCACTGTATACTTGTACTGCAACATGGAGGGGTGTAGTAAGCATTACACATTTAAATAAAGTCTTTTTTTAAGACGTGGTGATGACACCAGAAACTACATTTTAAAAACGTCATATTCAGCAGTCAGATGTTCATCACAGTCTCACTCTTTGTCTCTTCCTTCATCCTCCTCCCCGTCCCAAGTTAGCTCAACACACCAAGTTTCCACCGCTCCTCTTCCTCACCTTTCAGTGGTTTTCTGGTTCGCTCCTGCCGTTTGTCCTTCCTTGTCTTCCTCCACTTCTCTTCTTTACCGTCCTCTTCTTCCTTCTCTCATCTGTTGCTTTCTGTTGCTGCCTTTACTTCTACCTTCTCTGCCACTTCCTTTCTGCACCCTCCCACTCACTCACACACACACACACACACACACACACACATGCACACACATGCACACACTCGACACACATACACTTTCTACCCCCCCATCCAAGGTTATGAGCCCCCTCTAGACTGCACGCCACAGGCTCCAGCACCGTGTATCCGTGTTTGTTTTGTAAGTGTGGTGTTTCGCAGCGGGGATGTATGAACTCGTCTTCCACGACTTTTTCTCTCCAGCTGTCAGAAGAACAGCAGCAGGATCAAATCCTGCTGGGATGCAGTCAGGATGGAAGAACTGCTGCTTTATCAGGAGTCACCACGGAAACACAAGCAATGAGTCAGACAACCGTTCACCCAAACTCCCAACGTTACGCTGAGTTTGAGGCTGCTGCTGTTGTCTTGAGGCTTGTGTAAACATGTAAACAACCTGCTGGACTAGACACAAACACAAAGATGGCATCTCATTTCAACTTTATGAACCTTTTTAAATAAACTACCACGCACAGTTCCAGTTTGTGGCTAAATGTTAGTGAGTTAGTTGGTTAGCTTAACCAAGTTTCATGATGGAACACCAATCGCCAGTATCACTACCAGTCTGAAGTAAGTTTGTAATTATTCATCCTTCAAAATATTTACATGTGGCAGCGCATTTGTTGAACAGACTTCACCCCTGTAGAACAACTCAGAACCAATCTCAATTCTGCCCCCTAGCCTTCCCCTCCGTTTAGTGTGTTCACATGTAGGGGTAGGGGTGTCTCAGTCCTGTTAGGACAGAGGGGTAGGGGTGTCTCAGTCCTGTTAGGACAGAGGGTTAGGAGTGTCTAGTCCTGTTGGGACAGAGGGGTAGGGGTGTCTCAGTCCTGTTAGGAAGAGGGGTAGGAGTGTCTCAGTCTGTTGGGAAGAGGGGTAGGGGTGTCTAGTCCTGTTAGGACAGAGGGGTAGGGGTGTCTAGTCTGTTAGGACAGAGGGGTAGGGGTGTCTCAGTCCTGTTAGGAAGAGGGGTAGGGGTGTCTCAGTCCTGTTGGGAAGAGGGGTAGGGGTGTTAGTTCTGTTAGGAAGAGGGGTAGGGGTGTTCAGTTCTGTTAGGACAGAGGGGTAGGGGTGTTCAGTCTGTTAGGAAGAGGGGTAGGGGTGTCTCAGTCCTGTTAGGACAGAGGGGTAGGGGTGTCTCAGTCCTGTTAGGACAGAGGGGTAGGGTGTTCAGTCCTGTTGGGACAGAGGGGTAGGGGTGTCTCAGTTTGTTAGGAAGAGGGGTAGGGGTGTTCAGTTTGTTAGGACAGAGGGGTGGGGGTGTTCAGTTCTGTTAGGAAGAGGGGTAGGGGTGTCTCAGTCTGTTAGGACAGAGGGGTAGGGGTGTCTCAGTTCTGGTAGGAAGAGGGGTAGGGGTGTCTCAGTCCTGTTAGGACAGAGGGGTAGGGTGTCTCAGTTCTGTTAGGACAGAGGGGTAGGGGTGTCTCAGTCCTGTTAGGACAGAGGGGTAGGGGTGTCTCAGTCCTGTTAGGACAGAGGGTTAGGGGTGTCTCAGTCCTGTTAGGACAGAGGGTTAGGGGTGTCTCAGTCCTGTTAGGACAGAGGGGTAGAAGTGTCTCAGTTCTGTTAGGACAGAGGGGTAGGGGTGTATTAGTCCTGTTAGGACAGAGGGGTAGGGGTGTATCAGTCCTGTTAGGACAGAGGGGTAGGAGTGTCTCAGTTCTGTTAGGACAGGGGGGTAGGGGTGTCTCAGTCCTGTTAGGACAGAGGGGTAGGGGTGTATTAGTCCTGTTAGGACAGAGGGTTGGGGGTGTCTCAGTTCTGTTAGGACAGAGGGGTAGGGGCGTCTCAGTCCTGTCAGGACAGAGGGGTAGGGGCGTCTCAGTTCTGTTAGGACAGAGGGGTAGGGGCGTCTCAATCCTGTTAGGACAGAGGGGTAGGGGTGTCTCAGTCCTGTTAGGACAGAGGGGTAGGGGTGTCTCAGTTCTGTTAGGACAGAGGGGTAGGGGTGTCTCAGTTCTGTTCGGACAGAGGGGTAGGGTTGTCTCAGTCCTGTTAGGACAGAGGGGTAGGGGTGTATCAGTCCTGTTTGGACAGAGGGGTAGGGGTGTCCCATACCTGTTAGGACTAGTGTTTTTAAAAAATATCATTTCTCAGATACAAATCAATTCTAAAAATTGTAGCTAGTTAGATATTAATCAGCACGGGTACCAGTATACCGTACCGTACCGTCTCCTTCCGCTTATCCGGGATCGGGTCGTGGGGGCAGCTGCCTAAGCAGGGAAGCCCAGACTTCCCTCACCCCGGCCACAGCCGCCAGCTCATCCGGGGGGATCCCAAGGCGTTCCCAGGCCAGCCGGGAGACGTAGTCCCTCCAGCGTGTCCTGGGTCTCCCGGGGTCTGGTCCCGGTGGGATGTGCCTGGATCACCAGGGAGGCGTCCAGGAGGCATCCTGACCAGATGCCCGAGCCACCTCATCTGGCTCCTCTCTATACGGAGGAGCAGCGGCTCTACTTTGAGTCCCTCCCGGATGACCGAGCTCCTCCCCCTATCTCTGAGGGAGAGCCCGGCCCCCCTGCGGAGAAAACTCATTTCGGCCGCTTGTACCCGCGATCTGGTTCTTTTGGTCATGACCCACAGCTCATGGCCATAGGTGAGGGTAGGAACGTAGATGGACGGTAAATCCAGAGCTTCTCCTTCTTCATCACGACGGACCGATGCAGAGTCTTCATCACTGCAGACGCCGCACCGATCCGTCTGTCCATCTCCCGCTCCATCCTTCCCTCACTCCTGAACAAGACCAGAGATACTTAAACTCCTCCACCTAAGACAGGACCTCCCCCCAACCCAGAGAGGACACTCCCCCTTTTCCGGGTGAGGACCAGGATATCAATATTTAAATGCCATTTTGGTGTGTGCTGAGTCTCGGAAAGTATCAGCCGCCTCTGCCCTTTTAATTAGGCACTGCTGCGGGCAGCCCCTCCTCTACAGCATCTCCCAGGAGGACCCAACATTTACTGTGTGGCTAACTTAGCGACTTAGACGTATCTACTAATGTTTTCGTTTCAAAAAGTGACTAGTGATCAATCCAGTGACTTTTTCTGGTGTGATTGGAGACTCATGCAGACTGACGCAAATCGTTTACTTTTCTCAATGAGGCCCCGCCCCCATGTAGAAGTGCGCTGCATGCTCACTCAGTAGCATCTCAGCTTCACCCTAACTAGTTTGTCTGTTCTATTGTTTACTTGATTTGGTCTCAAGTATCATGAAGAAAAGGACACGTAAACAAGTCCACTCGCAGCTGAAGGTTTTTAGTTTGTCTGCAGTTGGAGAAGATGTTGGAGACTGGATGAAGACTATCTCTGCACAAACTAGATCTTAAAGATAATGTATTGTCCATTTTTAAGGTCTTTTTTTTCATATTTATTTATATATTTTGTTGTGTTGTTTGTATTATTTTATTTTATTCATCTTTCTTTTGGGGGGGTTTCTCCCCTTTTATATCGAGAACAGTATTGAGTATCGACCATCATCTTTAATATCGGTATTGAGAATGAAACTTGTGACAGTATCGTGACAACCCTATTTAGGACAGAGGGGTAGGGGTGTCTCCATCTTGTTAGAAAGGGATGCACCCCTTTCAGCGAAAGGTTTTCAGATGCACTCTTCAGATCACACATTAGTTTGCAATGTTAGCCAGACTAGCCACACTAGCTAGGCTAAAATGCTGATGAAAAACTTGCAAAGGCTTTTCAGCAGTTTACAAGAGACAACAGTCGTCACGGCGACGTCCTCCCCGAGTGGTTGTTTTGTTTATTAGTCAACCGAAGCACGATAAACGATGAAAAAAAGAAAAATGGCGCACCTGTAAACTCCATGTTGCTGCTGGGTAGGGCTGGACAATTAATCGAATTTTAATCGTGATTTCAATTTTGCCTTTTCACAATCACAAAAACACTGTAATCGAAGAAAAACAATTAATCCTGAAGTGAACAGACTGGTGGAGTTATAAGAAGCAAACTGCAGAGAGTATAGAACAGGAATGCATGTAGACTTAGTATTCATTTTTTATTGCTATTATTATATTGAATAGTATTCTTATTTTACTCCTTTACTTGTTTCTAATTTTTTTTTCGGTTTAATTTTTTTTAAAAGTCATATTTCAAGTTGAGTTATGTGGTCCAATAGACACTTTATAAAATCAATGAATAATCGTGTATATTAATCGTGATTTCAATATCAGTCAAAATAATCGTGATTATAATTTTTCCCATAATCGTCCAGCCCTACTGCTGGGTGTGTTGTTATGGTGACATGTATGTGCAAACGTCACTACGCAGTCGCATACGTGCCTGAACGTAAATGCAGCAGTGGTGTCCCGATTCCTAGAAGACTACAAAGCCCTCCCCCTGTGGCTTCAATTCAAGGGTGTGGTGGTGGTGGGCGAGGCCTGGGGGGCTGGAAGTTGGGGGAACATTGGGATTGGACCTTTGTTAATGACCGCCTGATCAAATCTTAAGTTTGACATCTTTTGATGTGGTTTGCATTCAAACTACTGTACATGCAACTCAACAACCACGGATCCAAAATGAAAAAGCAGGAAGACATTTGGGTTCGCTGATTGGCCCGGAGCTGAAGCGGATGCTCTCCTGCTTCCCACTGGTACTCCACGTCTGTCCGTGAGACATTGTCCAGGGTTTTTCTTCCTGTTTTTGCCTCGGCGTCTTTGATCACATGCTGGTGAGTCTGATTTTCCTCCCACCCAAACGAAACTCTACCTCACATCCTCTTCCTCCTTGGTGCTTCATCGTGGTTGGCATGCGTCACTTCCTCTTTGGTCTGCTGGATAGTCCGTTTGCGAGTGAACCCAGACCCCGACTTCAAGTAGACTAGAGTCCACTTCTCTGGTCCACATCAGGATGCAGCTGGTTTTCACACTGCACCAAATGAATCACTATGTGTGGAAGTGGACCACGCAGCCAGACTATGAACTCTGCAGTGTGTATGAGGTACCTGGAAGGTGTACTAAGCTGGAGAAATTCTCCAGTATGCATCCAACCAGTTTATGTTGCACACTATATCCCACAATGCAATGCACTGTTCTAGTCTCTAAACTGAAACTAGTAGTAGTAGTAGTAGCAGTAGTAATTGAATACAACCTCTGAATGACATAAAACATATCTGATAACTTTTTACTTTTGTTTTTGACCCCAAGTTACTTTTCTTCAACAAATTCAGACTGGCATCAGCTCCGTCAGCTCACTAAACATTTTAGTTAAAGATTTTTAACATTTCAAGTATGAACAGCCATTGTTTACTTGAACTTTTCTAAAATGCAAACTAGCTAAAAAGAAATGCCTTGGCATGCTACAAAATTAATCACTTGTTAGCTCACATGACAAGAAAGGAAGTACACAGTACTACATCCTGCGTACTTCTGTGTGTAGTGTGCAGAATGAAGTACACAGTACTACATCCTGCGTACTTCTGTGTGTAGTGTGCAGAATGAAGTACACAGTACTACATCCTGCGTACTTCTGTGTGTAGTGTGCAGAATGAAGTACACAGTACTACATCCTGCGTACTTCTGTGTGTAGTGTGCAGAATGAAGTACACAGTAGTACATCCTGCGTACTTTTGTGTGTAGTGTGCAGAATGAAGTACACAGTACTACATCCTGCGTACTTCTGTGTGTAGTGTGCAGAATTGTGGAAAGTGATTTGATGCAAAAGCCAGATCTGGTGTCAAAATACACAAAACTTGGTCCAGTTAAAAATAGGAGCAGTTCGTACAACTAGTTCAATGAAAATAAACAGCTAAGTCCTGCATGTCTCTACCACAGGGATAATTAACCCTTGAATACTGTATCACATTTGATTCTTACGGTTTCTGAGACCTATTGCATCATTTCACCGTAAACATTTTGCTGAAAACATTGTTGAAGATAATCTGATACTCGTTTTCTGCTCCCTGGTGGAGACCTTCCGCCCTCCGATGACTCTGACATGTCACATGATAAGAAACAGCACCATATAAAAATCCTAAATAAAACTTTTAATTTGACCCCACTCATGCACATTGCATAATGCCTTTAAATGTTTACTACTACAGCAAATACTAATATACAGGCTGATAACTGAGTGGCTGCTGAAAGACTGAAGTTAAATATGTTCTCACAGAGTGCAGAAGTCATGTCCTGGATGCGCTGTTTTGGCTGTGTTGTTTTGGTGATTTATGTAACATTATGTGTTATATCATTTTGGGCTGAACATTTTCAGTGGCTGAATTTTCGGTGCATCCCTAATTTCTACCAATTATTTGTAGGATCGAGCTTTTCAGGGTTAATTATGAAGATGTAGTTTTAAAACACGATCAAACTAAAACTCATTTGCAGTTTAAGTCCCAGATAGCTAATCACACCAATAATGAGGGACATCAAAGATGTTCAATAATATTCATTAAACAGATTAACTAAAGTACCATCGTCTTTGTGAAATAAGGAGTCCAAAGTAAACAGGCCCACAGGTCTTATGAAAGGTGATGTACAAGCAAACGCGACTGCTAAATATACGTGTCAGAAAAGGTTTCAGGTTGAAGTACTGAAGTACAGTGATGATGTTTTTCTGCAGCATACCACACTAAAAGCAAAAACGTGATGTATTCATGTCCAGGAAGCGTGTGGAGAATGTGGATGCAGCTCTGCACACAGAGGTGAGAGGTCTGAGCCTCCAAGCATCACGCTGCAGAAAACGTTTCTCTGCTCTGCGCTCCATCACCCGCTGGTGACGGACACCAGCTATGAGACGCTGGGCGACGTGAACTGCTGAATGCTGCGCGTTTTCAGTGCCTGGTTGAGCTCCAGAGGCTGCGGAGCAAATTTCCCTGATGAACGATAAAGGCAGAATGACTGGATGAATCAGACTGGAGTTTCCATGAACCTTCGTGCTGCTGCCTCCCTGTGAAGCGGCTTCATTTGTTTCTATGACGATCCAGCTTCACACTGGAAAACGATCCACTGCAGGCTCACTAAATGAAATACTTTATCAGCCACTAATGACACAGGGAGCGATTACGCTGTCATCTGTGTCATAAACCACCGGGAAGAATATTAGAAATGCAGGAAAGCGGAAGCGCAGTCAAGACGACAGGAGATGGATGTAAGAGAGAAGAGTTAACAGATGAGTGGTGAGGAAAGGGGTGGACATATCTGACTATAACTCAGATTATTCTGAATGATAATAGTCATGACAAAGTTTTATGTAGAGGATGTGCAGTCACGTGACCTGCCTGTGTGCCGCCGCCATGTTGGACGGCAAATTTCCGTATTGTACTGCACTAACAGAATGGAAACGCTCCCTCTGTCTGTGCAGTCGTATCCACCTCATTCAATTTCTTCTGTCTCTGTTCTGTTGTTATTTTTGTCTGTTTTATACTGAAGAACTGCCAATAAAGTTTAATCAAAAAAAGATCCACCTCGTTCGGACGGAACCGGCGTTTCTTTACATGCTAGATGTTTGCGCTGCTCCACTTTATTGGAGCTTTTTAGATAAACTATGTGGGAACATCAGCTGTCACAGCTCAGACAGGACGACGCTACAATCCCTCTTCCTCGTGCAACAGAATTATTAGCCACGTTAGCCACTTAGCTCCGTCACGTCTGACTGAAGCCATGAGCAAGCTTCAAGGCTTATCACTACTTACTAGTAAATTATTATTATTAGAATTTGTATTATTATTATAACACATTTCATTTGAAAAGCGCCATATCAGAGCACCCAAGGACACTGTACAGAGCAGATAAAACATAAAAAACAGGAAGCTAAAACACAAAACATAACGGGTACCACATAAAAACAACATTGGATTGTTACAGATGGACTTTGGTAGAATAAGAGTGTCTGCGCAGAAGCGTTTGGAGTCTGGATTTAAAGAGGGAAATGTCCACTGAACAGAGATCGGGAATTCCAGAGATGGAGCAGAGTAATACGCAGTAATAAGGTCAGTCGTGTTTTGCCCAAAGAGTTGGGATACAATCTTATTTACTTAACGGCAGATATATTTTTTTTATTCACAAAATGTGACCGTTTGGTTGCAGTCTGGAGCCCTGCAGCCTCTATCTCAGAACGAGGTGCATGTTCTACACGTCGCTCTTGTAGCCACAAATGTAACTTTCTCTGGTTGTTAGTAAAACCACGAACAGCGCAACATGTTCCTGAACCGTGCACGGAAATGTTATGAACACTCTTATTGTTGAATAACCTGCAGCAGAAATGACAGTTTACACGATGAGTCAGTGGCCAAGTGCTGTTTCCAGTATCTCCCAGGAAGTTAATGGCATAATCGTTTGTACGTTCCTTAGCTCAGGAATAAGGTGGATTGGAACGTTGTTAATGAGTCAGCATGCACATCAACAACAACTGAAGTCGGACCGAACCTGATATGAAGTGTTCACTGCAAATTCGGCTGGTGGAACCGGGCAGCCAGTTTTCTCTTTTTGCACCCATTTTGCCCGTCTGTCCTCCTTTGCAGGGAATCTAAAAAATGACCCCCCCCCCCCCCCCCCCCTTTTGTCCTTGTCTGAAATAACATCCTTGGAAGATTTTTTCATATGTATGACTAAGAGTGCGTTCTCGTTTTTGCCGTCCAACATGGCGACGAGGAAGAATCGTGTGACACTGTGATGACACCTGCACGTCCTCCAGAGCCTGAATGCAGCAGGCTCGTTGGGACCATAGACTGTATATAATTACTGGACGTAGCTTCCGGTCTCTTCTGAATAGAGAAATGTGAAGCCAGGTGGGCGTGTCTTACCGTCGCCATCTTGCCGTGTCACGTACGTCGTCACTCCAGGAAAATCCTAAAATGGGCACAGCGCGGCCGCGGGACAAATGATTGACAGCTGACGTACTGTGGGCTAAACGCTAACTGAGCTAACACGAAACTAAGAGGAGCTAACAAAGATAAGCCCCCTAAGCGGCATGGTTAAGGTAAGACATGCTTAGACTTGCAATTCGCTGACTAAACACCGCCGTTGTGCGACTCTGTAACAAACTGAGACCTTATTAAGAGCAAAGAAGGAGCTAACTAGGAGCCTTCGGTCGGCAGGCGGAGCTTCCGGTCTGCCGCATGTCAATCATAAGGACACGCCCTTAATTATGTGTAATTTGAAGAATAAATAACATCTAAACGAATGAGTTATGAAAAAATTCACCCCCCTCACAGTTGACATGAAGGTAAACGTGACCTAATAAACCTAAAATGATTTTTTGAACCAGGCTGTAAACCTGTTTATTTCTGCTGTGAAGTCGGCGTTTTTAACATGGGAGTCTATGGGGATTTGCTCGCTCTTGGAGCCAGCCCCTAGTGGATGAAGGGAGGATTACACTATTTACAACAAGGAAGCGAGCTTCACTGTTCTGAGGCGGAGTTTGCCCCTTGGTTGGGACTGACTGCGTCTGCAACCGTCCGACTTCATGGTCAGACCGGAGCTGCATGAGTCGTCGAAGCCGGACCACGAACGCAGCATCTCAGCCAGCCGGACCACGAACGCAGCATCTCAGCCGGACCACGAACACAGCATCTCTGCCGGACCACGAACGCAGCATCTCAGCCGGACCACGAACGCAGCATCTCTGCCGGACCACGAACGCAGCATCTCAGCCGGACCACGAACGCAGCATCTCTGCCGGACCACGAACGCAGCATCTCTGCCGGACCACAAACGCAGCATCTCAGCCGGACCACCAACGCAGCATCTCAGCTGGACCACGAACGCAGCATTTCAGCTGGACCACGAACGCAGCATCTCAGCCGGACCACGAACGCAGCATCTCAGCCGGACCACGAACGCAGCATTTCAGCCGGACCACGAACGTAGCATCTCAGCCGGACCACGAACACAGCATTTCAGCCGGACCACGAACGCAGCATTTCAGCCGATCACGTTCGCCAACGTGAAGACTGCAGGATGGAGGATCTCACGGCATCAAAGTTCATTTCATTTACTGATCACTGCGCAGATGTGATCAAGTCTAGTTTTTTAACGTTGCTAACGTTAGCTGTCAGGTATAAACTCCTCTTCAGTGATGGACATGCTGCAGCTGCTGGTCTATGCTAACATGGCTAACGTTACTGCTAACATGGCTAATGTTAGCTGTCAGTCATAAAGTCCTCTGCAGTTATGGACATGCTGCAGCTGCTGGTCTATGCTAACATGGCTTACGTTACTGCTAACGTGGCTAATGTTAGCTGTCACGTATAAACCCCTCTGCAGTGATGGACATGCTGCAGCTGCTAGTCTATGCTAACATGGCTAACGTTAGCTATTAGTTATAAACTCCTCTGCAGTGATGGACATGCTGCAGCTGCTGGTCTATGCTAACATGGCTAACGTTAGCTATTAGTTATAAACTCCTCTGCAGTGATGGACATGCTGCAGCTGCTAGTCTATGCTAACATGGCTAACGTTAGCTATTAGTTATAAACTCCTCTGCAGTGATGGACATGCTGCAGCTGCTGGTCTATGCTAACATGGCTAACGTTACTGCTAACGTGGCTAACGTTAGCTGTCAGTTATAAACTCTGCAGTGATGGACATGACTTTCTGTGTTCTGTCCGTGGTCTGTCCGTGTTCTGTCCCAGCTAAGTCCGTGTTGCATATCCAACCTTTAATCTGTGGGGGTGGTATTAGTTTTATATTTAAGGCAAGTTTATTTGTACAGCACATTTCATGTACAGAACAATTCCAAGTGCTTAACATAAAACATTATAAGCATCTCAGATGCTTATAATGATGCTGATGCTGATGATGGGAGAAAAAAAAAAAGAATAAAAAATTAGAAGCATGATTCAAAATTAAAAACATTTAAGATTAAAAAGAGAGAATATAGAGACGTGCAGATTTTAACTTTTGAATAAAATCTCCGTAAATGCAGCTGAGAACAGGTGGGTCTTCAGCCTGGATTTAAATAAACTAACTGTTTCAGCTGATCTGAGACTTTCTGGGAGTTTGTTCCAGACATGTGGAGCATAGATGCTGAACGCAGCTGATCCAGGTCTGGTTCTGACTCTGGGAACTGATAAGAGACCGGATCCAGGTCTGGTTCTGACTCTGGAACTGATAAGAGACCGGATCCAGGTCTGGTTCTGACTCTGGGAACTGATAAGAGACCGGATCTAGGTCTGGTTCTGACTCTGGGAACTGATAAGAGACCGGATCCAGGTCTGGTTCTGATCTGGAACTGATAAGAGACCGGATCCAGGTCTGGTTCTGACTCTGGAACTGATAAGAGACCGGATCCAGGTCTGGTTCTGACTCTGGAACTGATAAGAGACCGGATCCAGGTCTGATTCTGACTCTGGAACTGATAAAAGACCAGATCCAGGTCTGGTTCTGACTGGAACTGATAAGAGGCCGGATCCAGGTCTGGTTCTGACTCTGGAACTGATAAAAGGCCGGATCCAGGTCTGGTTCTGACTCTGGAACTGATAAAAGACCGGATCCAGGTCTGGTTCTGACTCTGGGAACTGATAAAAGACCGGATCCAGGTCTGGTTCTGACTCTGGAACTGATATAAGGCCGGATCCAGGTGACCTGAGGGGTCTTGTAGGTTCATACTGGGTCAGAGGTCACTGATGTATTTTGGGCCTAAACCATTCAGAGCTTTATAGACCAGCAGCAGAACTTTAAAGTCAATTCTCTGATGGACCAGCAGCCAGTGTAAAGACCTCAGAACTGGACTGATGTGGTCCACTTTTCTGGTCTTTGTGAGAACTCGGACAGCAGAGTTCTGAATGAGCTGCAGCTGTTTAACTGGTTTTTTAGGTAGACCAGTAAAGACGCTGTTACAGTAGTCAAGCTGACTGGAGATGATAATGGACTAGTTTTTCCAGATTTTCCTGAGACATCAGATCTTTTATCCTTGAGATGTTCTTCAGGTGATAGTCGGCTGATTTAGTGATCGCTTTGATGTGTTTGTCAAAGTTTAGGTCTGAGTCCATCACTACACCCAGATTTCTGGCCTGATTGGTGGTTTTTAGGTCTGAGTCCATCACTACACCCAGATTTCTGGCCTGGTTGGTGGTTTTTAGGTCTGAGTCCATCACTACACCCAGATTTCTGGCCTGGTTGGTGGTTTTTAGGTCTAAGTCCATCACTACACCCAGATTTCTGGTCTGGTTGGTGGTTTTTAGGTCTGAGTCCATCACTACACCCAGATTTCTGGTCTGATTGGTGGTTTTTAGGTCTGAGTCCATCACTACACCCAGATTTCTGGCCTGGTTGGTGGTTTTTAGGTCTAAGTCCATCACTACACCCAGATTTCTGGTCTGGTTGGTAGTTTTTAGGTCTGAGTCCATCACTACACCCAGATTTCTGGTCTGGTGGGTGGTTTTTAGGTCTGAGTCCATCACTACACCCAGATTTCTGGCCTGATTGGTGGTTTTTAGGTCTAAGTCCATCACTACTCCCAGATTTCTGGTCTGATTGGTGGTTTTAAGTCTGAGTCCATCACTACACCCAGATTTCTGGTCTGGTTGGTGGTTTTAGGTCTGAGTCCATCACTACAGCCAGATTTCTGGTCTGGTTGGTGGTTTTAGGTCTGAGTCCATCACTACAGCCAGATTTCTGGTCTGGTTTGTGGTTTTAGGTCTGAGTCCATCACTACACCCAGATTTCTGGCCTGATTGGTGGTTTTTAGGTCTGAGTCCATCACTACAGCCAGATTTCTGGCCTGGTTGGTGGTTTTAGGTCTGAGTCCATCACTACACCCAGATTTCTGGCCTGGTTGGTGGTTTTTAGGTCTAAGTCCATCACTACATCCAGATTTCTGGTCTGGTTGGTGGTTTTTAGGTCTGAGTCCATCACTACACCCAGATTTCTGGTCTAGTTGGTGGTTTTTAGGTCTGAGTCCATCACTACACCCAGATTTCTGGTCTGGTTGGTGGTTTTTAGGTCTGAGTCCATCACTACACCCAGATTTCTGGCCTGATTGGTGGTTTTTAGGTCTGAGTCCATCACTACAGCCAGATTTCTGGCCTGGTTGGTGGTTTTAGGTCTGAGTCCATCACTACACCCAGATTTCTGGCCTGGTTGGTGGTTTTTAGGTCTAAGTCCATCACTACACCCAGATTTCTGGCCTGATTGGTGGTTTTTAGGTCTGAGTCCATCACTACACCCAGATTTCTGGCCTGGTTGGTGGTTTTTAGGTCTGAGTCCATCACAACAGACAGATTTCTGGTCTGGTTGGTGGTTTTAGGTCTGAGTCCATCACTACACCCACATTTCTGGTCTGGTTGGTGGTTTTTAGGTCTGAGTCCATCACTACAGCCAAATTTCTGGTCTGGTTGGTGGTTTTTAGGTCTGAGTCCATCCCTACAGACAGATTTCTGGTCTGATTGGTGGTTTTTAGGTCTGAGTCCATCACTACATCCAGATTTCTGGTCTGATTGGTGGTTTTTAGGTCTGAGTCCATCACTACAGCCAGATTTCTGGCCTGGTTGGTGGTTTTTAGGTCTAAGTCCATCACTACATCCAGATTTATGGCCTGGTTGGTGGTTTTTAGGTCTAAGTCCATCACTACATCCAGATTTCTGGTCTGGTTGGTGGTTTTTAGGTCTGAGTCCATCACTACACCCAGATTTCTGGTCTGGTTGGTGGTTTTTAGGTCTGAGTCCATCACTACAGCCAGATTTCTGGCCTGATTGGTGGTTTTTAGGTCTAAGTCCATCACTACATCCAGATTTCTGGCCTGATTGGTGGTTTTTAGGTCTGAGTCCATCACTACACCCAGATTTCTGGTCTGGTTGGTGGTTTTAGGTCTGAGTCCATCACTACACCCAGATTTCTGGTCTAGTTGGTGGTTTTTAGGTCTGAGTCCATCACTACACCCAGATTTCTGGTCTGGTTGGTGGTTTTTAGGTCTGAGTCCATCACTACAGCCAGATTTCTGGTCTGGTTGGTGGTTTTTAGGTCTGAGTCCATCACTACACCCAGATTTCTGGTCTGGTTGGTGGTTTTTAGGTCTGAGTCCATCACTACAGCCAGATTTCTGGTCTGGTTGGTGGTTTTTAGGTCTGAGTCCATCACTACACCCAGATTTCTGGTCTGGTTGGTGGTTTTTAGGTCTGAGTCCATCACTACAGCCAGATTTCTGGTCTGGTTGGTGGTTTTTAGGTCTGAGTCCATCACTACAGCCAGATTTCTGGCCTGGTTGGTGGTTTTTAGGTCTGAGTCCATCACTACAGCCAGATTTCTGGTCTGGTGGGTGGTTTTTAGGTCTGAGTCCATCACTACATCCAGATTTCTGGCCTGATTGGTGGTTTTTAGGTCTGAGTCCATCACTACAGCCAGATTTCTGGCCTGGTTGGTGGTTTTAGGTCTGAGTTCATCACTACACCCAGATTTCTGGTCTGGTTGGTGGTTTTTAGGTCTGAGTCCATCACTACAGCCAGATTTCTGGTCTGGTTGGTGGTTTTTAGGTCTGAGTTCATCACTACATCCAGATTTCTGGCCTGATTGGTGGTTTTTAGGTCTGAGTCCATCACTACAGCCAGATTTCTGGTCTGGTTGGTGGTTTTTAGGTCTGAGTCCATCACTACATCCAGATTTCTGGCCTGATTGGTGGTTTTTAGGTCTGAGTCCATCACTACAGCCAGATTTCTGGTCTGATTGGTGGTTTTAAGTCTGAGTCCATCACTACACACAGATTTCTGGCCTGGTTGGTGGTTTTTAGGTCTAAGTCTATCACTACAGCCAGATTTCTGGCCTGGTTGGTGGTTTTTAGGTCTGAGTTCATCACTACATCCAGATTTCTGGCCTGATTGGTGGTTTTTAGGTCTGAGTCCATCACTACAGCCAGATTTCTGGTCTGATTGGTGGTTTTAAGTCTGAGTCCATCACTACACACAGATTTCTGGCCTGGTTGGTGGTTTTTAGGTCTAAGTCCATCACTACAGCCAGATTTCTGGCCTGGTTGGTGGTTTTTAGGTCTACGTCCATCACTACAGCCAGATTTCTGGCCTGGTTGGTGGTTTTTAGGTCTAAGTCCATCACTACAGCCAGATTTCTGGCCTGATTGGTGGTTTTTAGGTCTGAGTCCATCACTACAGCCAGATTTCTGGCCTGATTGGTGGTTTTTAGGTCTGAGTCCATCACTACATCCAGATTTCTGGTCTGATTGGTGGTTTTTATGTCTGAGTCCATCACTACAGACAGATTTCTGGTCTGGTTGGTGGTTAAGACTCCAGATTTCAGTTTCCCTCAGAGATCTATGAAGGATTTTTCATGTCATGCCTTTAAAGCCTTTTCACTTTTAGTTTCCAGTTGTTTATGTTACAGTGCATTATGGGTAGTATTTATCCAGAATGGGTCCAATCGCTGCACATTCCACCAGAATGAACATGACTTTCATGATGCAGCTCAGAGTTGAAGCCCAGACTGAGGTTGGTGTGTTGACCAGGATGATGAAGATCAGTGATGAAGCAGAGGGTGTTGGTTCTGTCCTGCAGCAGGTTTCAATGCTGATGGAGGAGCACCACCTGCTGGTCAGCTGTTCAAGGCAGGCACGGTGAAGCCGGTGAAGCGGGCGGAGACTTAAAACAATGCTTTGAACTTGATTATCTCGGAAAGCCTTTCAGTAGTGGAGGAAGAACTGGGTTTCGTAAACTCAGCACTTCGTCATAGTGGTTTTATTTTCAGCTGTACAGCACCCATTCATGACAAACTCATTAAGTAGAAAAGGTCCGGTTAAATCCAGTTCATTGTTGTTATAATGCAGTTAAAACAAATCCACAATATCTTTTTTTTTTCTTCTCTTCTAACTTGTCCTGTCCATCATCATTGCAAGCAGAATGGAAATCCGATTGTTTTATTGTGTTGAACAGTTTTGCTTTGCCAAGCGGAGCTTTATGAACACAAGGCTCCCCTTGATATCCTGTTTATTCATTTTATTTCTTTGATGAAACATTTGTCTATTACACCATTCCATATCATACTGCTGGGCCTGACAAGGGAGAGATGAAAGTTAACAGAGGTAATGATAGAAAGTGGAAGAGAGAGAAAGGAGTGAGGAAGTGGAAGAGAGAGAGAGAGAGGAAGAGAGAGAGGAGAGAAAACATGAATCCACTTCCACAGTTCACTGGTGCATCTGTACAGAAATCCCTAAAAACAACATTCCAAGGTCTCTGCTGGAAAACAAAACAAACAATCCCCTACAGGAGGACCTGCAGGTGGCTTGCCTGTGGGAGTGTATGGAGGAGAGGGGCATGCCCTTGCCTCCATGCCTCCTGGGTGGTAGCCCGGGCCAGGGAAGGAGCCGCGAGCTCCAAGCCCCCGGCACATTCCCCCCCACCCCCAGACGCAGCAGGCCAGGCATCCCCCGAGCCAGCAAATCCACCGCAATGCAGCCGGCCATGACTGCTAGCGCATGAAGCAGCCACGACACCCCTCCCCCCAGAAGCGCCCAAGAGACCGAGGCAGAAAAGCTTGACACGCGCCCTCCCCAAGACCCTATGTGTGTGTGTGTGAGGTAGAGCAGAGGGGGAGAGAGGTCTTGGGAAGGGAGACCAGGGGGGTATGAATACCCCTCTGGAAGCTGAGCCATTACCGGCATTAGGTACCCCTGCCTCCCAGGATCCCCCCAGGGTAGAAGGGGGCAGGCATGGCCGCCCCCACGGCCGGGCGACCGGCATTCACCGCAAAGGGGCCAGCAGCGGCCCCTGGGGGCACCCGACCACCCCAGGCCAGGGAGGGGGGACAGGGACAGGATCGAACAAGGTCAGCGGAGGGGCCAGAGTCGCAGGCCCACCAACCCCAGGCCCTGCAGACCCCCCAAGAGGCACACAGAGCTGTCTCTTTTTTCCCCCTCCCCCATTCTATCCTATCACCCTCACACCCTACTCCGGACAACCTACAACTTTACCCTATCAACACTTTCCCATCCCGTCCACATCGTCCTTCTGCCCCTCCTACATAGCCAGCTAGTCCCCGCACATCCACCCCCCTCTCTTTACCCGAGCCCGCACCCCCACCCTGGCTGGGACATACACAATCCTCCAACCCTGCCAGAACCCCCGCCCGTCCATTCTCTCACACACCCCCCTCATTCACTCAGCTGCCTTGCATCCCATCCCCTCAAAGGTCCACACCCGCTCCACACCCAAACCCCTCCCAACAGATAAACACAAACCCCACCAATGCACCCCTCCTCCCACATTCAAACATTCATCTCCCATGCACCTTCACCCACCCCCCTCTCCTCCATACAGTCCCACAGGCAACTATACACACATCCCCCTGCACTCACCCCCCCCTCCAGTCATACACCCACCCACATACACCATGGATGGGGAGCACAGGGCCACCAACCCTCCCCCACGCCACGAGCCCACCCCACCCAGCCCCCGAACCAGGCGAGACCAACCCGCACGAGTTCATTCGTGCAGGTCAGTCCCAACCGACACATCAGCATGGCAGGACAGGCACCCGGCACGGAAAAGACCCGGCCACCCCGCAACCCCCACCCTCACACATACACCCTTACTCACATACACACACACACATAGCAGAGGCGCCCCGGCCCCTCGGCAGAGACTAGACACCAGGATGTGAGGACCGGCCCAAACCAGAGGAGGCGCGTCAGGAATTCCCACCATGCTTTCAGAGTAGAGCAGATGTTGATACTTTTAAAGCATTTATGAGATCTGACTGCTGAACTGATGAACGGCAAATCAGAGACATCCAGATCCTCACATAATGCTTGTTTTGTGTCTAGCCACGGTTCATCTAGATGGGAAGGTTTCAGCCATTTGGAAATAAATTGTAGCTTATTTGCTAGGAAATAATAATTGAAATTGGGTGAGTCTAACCCTCCCCGGTCTTTTACCTGTTGTAAGGTTTTTAAACTGATACGTGATGGCTTGTTTTTCCAAAGGAATTTGGAAATGTGAGAGTCCAGTGACTTAAACCAACTGGAGGAAGGTTTGGTGGGTATCATTGAGAACAAGTAGTTGATTTTCGGTAGAACCATCATTTTGATGGTAGCAACTCTCCCCATGAGTGATATGGGTAAGTGCTTCCATCGTGTGAGACCTTCCACTGTTGACTTTAAAGGGGAAACTCAGTAACTTTTTTACCTCAATAAATGCTTTTCGGAATCCCCGTGGGGCTAAACAAAGTGTTTACGGAGCGATTCAATGTTTCCCCCCCTCCCGCCGGGGCCTCTGGCCTGCAAGCAGCTAAATACAACTTTGCCTGCGCCGACCCGAGCAGAACTTGCGACAACAGAAACCGCTGTACGGTACTCAGGAAAATCCCCTATCTACCGAGCTGCTTCCAGCTCTGATTTGGGGGAGGGGGGGGAGGGGGGAGGGGGGGGGGAGGGGGGAGGGGGGGGGAGGGGGGAGGGGGGGGGAGGGGGGAGGGGGGGGGAGGAGGGAGGGGGGGGGAGGGAGGGAGGGGAGGGAGAGGGAGGGGAGGGGAGGGGAGAGGGAGGGAGGGAGGGGGAAGAGGGAGGGAGGGGAGGAAGGAGAGGAAGGGAGGAGGAGGAGGGAGAGGGAGGGAGGAAGGAGGGGGAGAGGGAGGGAAGGGAGGAAGGAGAGGGAGGGAAGGAGGAGGAAAGGAGAGGGAGGGAAGGAGGAGGAAAGGAGAGGGAGGGAAGGAGGAGGAAGAGGGAGAGGGAGGGAAGGAGGAGGAAAGGAAGAGAGAGGGAAGGAGGAGAAGAGGAGAGGGAGGGAAGGAGGAGGAAAGGAGAGGGAGGGAAGGAGGAGGAAAGGAGAGGGAGGGAAGGAGGAGGAAGGAGAGGGAGGAAGAGGAGGAAAGGAGAGGGAGGGAAGGAGGGAAGGGGGGGAGGGAAGGAGGAGGAAAGGAGAGGGAGAAGGAAGAGGAAGGAAGAGGGAGGGAAGGAGGAGGAAAGGAGAGGAGGGAAGGAGGAGGAAAGGAGAGGGAGGGAAGGAGGAAGAAAGGAGAGGGAGGAAGAAGAGAGGGAAGGAGAGGGAGGGAAGGAGGAGGAAAGGAGAGGGGGGGGGAGGAGGAGGGGAGAGGGGAGAGAAGAGGAGGAAAGGAGAGGGAAGGGAAGGAGGAGGAAAGGAGAGGGAGGGGAGGAGGAGGAAAGAGAGGGAGGGAAGGAGGAGGAAGGGAGGGGAGGGAAGGAGGAGGAGGGGGGAGGGGGAGGAAAGGAGGAGGAAAGGAGAGGGAGAGAAGGAGGAGGAAAGGAAGAGGGAGGAAAGGAGGAGGAAAGGAGAGGGAGGGAAGGAGGAGGAAAGGAGAGGGAGGGAAGGAGGAGAAAGGAGAGGGAGGGAAGGAGGAGGAAAGGAGAGGGAGGGAAGGAGGAGGAAAGGAGAGGGAGGGAAGGAGGAGGAAAGGGAGGGAGGGAAGGAGGAGGAAAGGAGAGGGAGGGAAGGAGGAGGAAGGAGAGGAGGAGGAGGAGGAGGAGAGGGAGGGAGAAGAGAGGGGAGGGAGGGAGGAGAGAAGGAAGGGAGGGAGGAGAGAGGGAGGGAGGAGGAGAGAAGGAAGGAGGAGGAGAGAGGAAGGAGGAGAGAAGGAAAAGAAAAAAAAAAAAAGAAAAAAGAACCAGACTACCAGCACTAATTGGAAGAAAACATTTCTTTAGCTTCGGAAGGCACCACCTAAACACGGCTCCTGGCTCTCATAACCAACTCTTTGCTGGACCAGACTGATTCACGTAGCTGCGGGGGGCTGCCTGGGCGCCGGGTGAAGCATCACTGCTTCAGGCTCAATAATCACTTGTCACGTCCGCAAAAAGTAAATAAAAGTTCATATTCTTACCTGCTACTCGCCAACACCAGAGAAAAATATAATCCACGGCATATTTACTCGCAAATCGCGGAGTAAAACATCCCGTTTCAGAAGATACAGGTCTTTGCTTTGAGCAGAGGGAGACGAGGTGCTGCTACCAACGCAGCAACGTAGCATCAACAAGCTAGTAAACGCTTAGAAATATATCCAGGGATCAAAATAGAGGAAGGGGGGGGGGGGGGGGGGGGGGGGGGGGGGGGGGGGGGGGGGGGGGGGGGGAGACAGGTAGAGAAGCCGTCTGTGTGCTGTGGGAGTGTAAGGGGGGTTGAACACGACAGTGAAAGGATGCCACTAGGGGTCCGGGGGGGGGGGGGGGGGGGGGGGGGGGGGGGGGGGGGGGGGGGGGGGGGGGGGGGGGGGGGGGGGGGGGGGGGGGGGGGGGGGGGGGGGGGGGGGGGGAAAAAAAAAAAAATGCTGGTCCTGGTGGTCCTCATGGTCCTGGTGGTCCTCATGGTCCTGGTGATCCTTATTGTCCTGGTGGTCCTCATGGTCCTGGTGGTCCTCATGGTCCTGGTGGTCCTAGTGGTCCTCATGGTCCTGCTGGTCCTGGTGGTCCTCATGGTCCTGGTGGTCCTCATGGTCCTGCTGGTCCTCATGGTCCTGGTGGTCCTAGTGGTCCTCATGGTCCTGCTGGTCCTCATGGTCCTGGTGGTCCTCATGGTCCTGCTGGTCCTGGTGGTCCTCATGGTCCTGGTGGTCCTCAAGGTCCTGGTGGTCCTGGTGGTCCTCAAGGTCCTGCTGGTCCTGGTAGTCCTCATGGTCCTGGTGGTCCTCATGGTCCTGATGGTCCTCATGGTCCCGGTGGTCCTCATGGTCCTGGTGGTCCTCATGGTCCTGGTGGTCCTGCTGGTCCTCATGGTCCTGCTGGTCCTCAAGGTCCTGCTGGTCCTCATGGTCCTGCTGGTCCTCATGGCCCTGCCAGGGCTGGTGGTCCTTATGGTCCTGCTGGTCCCCATGGTCCTGCTGGTCCTCGTGGTCCTCATGGTTCTGGTGGTCCTCATGGTCCTGGTGGTCCTGGTGGTCCTCATGGTCCTGCTGGTCCTGGTGGTCCTAGTGGTCCTGGTGGTCCACATGGTCCTGGTGGTCCTCATGGTCCTGGTGGTCCTCAAGGTCCTTGTGGTCCTCATGGTCCTCATGGTCCTGGTGGTCCTCAAGGTCCTGGTGGTCCTCATGGTCCTGCTGGTCCTTATGGTCCTGCTGGTCCTCATGGTCCTGGTGGTCCTCATTGGTGGTCCTCATGGTCCTGCTGGTCCTCATGGTCCTGGTGGTCCTCATGGTCCTGCTGGTCCTCATGGTCCTGGTGGTCCTGCTGGTCCTCATGGTCCTTATGGTCCTGCTGGTCCTCATGGTCCTGGTGGTCCTTATGGTCCTGGTGGTCCTGCTGGTCCTCATGGTCCTGGTAGTCCTCATGGTCCTGGTGGTCCTTGTGGTCCTCATGGTCCTCATGGTCCTGGTGGTCCTCAAGGTCCTGGTGGTCCTCATGGTCCTGCTGGTCCTTATGGTCCTGCTGGTCCTCATGGTCCTGGTGGTCCTCATTGGTGGTCCTCATGGTCCTGCTGGTCCTCATGGTCCTGGTGGTCCTCATGGTCCTGCTGGTCCTCATGGTCCTGGTGGTCCTGCTGGTCCTCATGGTCCTTATGGTCCTGCTGGTCCTCATGGTCCTGGTGGTCCTTATGGTCCTGGTGGTCCTGCTGGTCCTCATGGTCCTGGTGGTCCTCATGGTCCTGGTGGTCCTCGTGGTCCTCATGGTCCTGGTGGTCCTCATGGTCCTGCTGGTCCTCATGGTCCTGGTGGTCCTCATGGTCCTGCTGGTCCTGGTGGTCCTGCTGGTCCTGGTGGTCCTCATGGTCCTGGTGGTCCTCAAGGTCCTGCTGGTCCTCATGGTCCTGCTGGTCCTGGTGGTCCTCATGGTCCTGGTGGTCCTCAAGGTCCTGGTGGTCCTCATGGTCCTGCTGGTCCTGGTGGTCCTTATGGTCCTGCTGGTTCTCATGGTCCTGCTGGTCCTCATGGTCCTGCTGGTCCTCGTGGTCCTGGTGGTCCTCATGGTCCTGCTGGTCCTGGTGGTCCTCATGGTCCTGGTGCTCCTCATGGTCCTGCTGGTCCTCATGGTCCTGCTGGTCCTCATGGTCCTGCTGGTCCTCGTGGTCCTCATGGTCCTCCAGGTCCTGGTGGTCCTCCTGGTCCTGCTGGTCCCCATGGTCCTGCTGGTCCTCAAGGTCCTGGTGGTCCTCAAGGTCCTGCTGGTCCTTGTGGTCCTCATGGTCCTGCTGGTCCTCATGGTCCTGGTGCTCCTCATGGTCCTGCTGGTCCTGGTGGTCCTCATGGTCCTGGTGCTCCTCATGGTCCTGCTGGTCCTGGTGGTCCTCATGGTCCTGCTGGTCCTCGTGGTCCTCATGGTCCTCCTGGTCCTGGTGGTCCTCCTGGTCCTGGTGGTCCTCCTGGTCTTCCTTTCCTTGGTCCTGTGGTCTGTGTTGTGGTCTGTTGTCCTGTGGTCTGTGGTTTGATGGTCTATGGTTGGTGTCTATGGTCTGTGGTCTGTGGTTGGTGGTTTTGGGTCTGTGGTTTTGGTCTGTGGTCTCTGGTTGGGGTTTTGGTCTGTGGTCTATGGTCTGGTGGTCTTGTGGTCTCTGTTGGCTTTTTCCTGCTGGTCCCCATGGTCCTGCTGGTCCTGGTCTGACGATGTGTAAAAGTGGGCAGGATGATGAAGAGGACGGTCACTGAACCAGAACATTTACTGCTGCATTCGTGGTTTCCACACAGATCCACGCATGTTTATGTCCGGGTGAACTTTGTCCACTGACGGCCACCGTCCACTCATAACTGCGTGGTACCTGGTCTTCTGCTTTTACCGCATTCTGTCCTAGAAAGACCCTGAGAGGAGAAACCTGTGGATCGGTTTTACCAGACGCACCTCGGTCCCGGGTACAGTAACCATGCAACCATTCATCTGTATATAGTCAGCGTAGTTTTAACCATAAATAAACCTCATGTATACGTGTTGGTGTGGTTTGCTGTCATATGGAGGCGACCAGCCGCCCGCCGTCTTCCATATGAGGTGACGTTAGCTGCTAGCTAAAACGGAGGGATGCTGTACCGCAAATAAACTCCTAAAGGAGGGATGTGGAGATCCTGCTACACTCATAATTAGCTGAATAACACAAAGACCAGATGTAACTGATATTTGGAATGATATTCTGTTTTTCCTGCATACCGGTCCTGTATGCTTTCATTTACGTCTTCATAGCTCCGTCCTTTCTAAACCTGATGTTGTAACAAGTTCAAATGAGAGGAAATGATTCTGTTTCTGTTGTTTCTGTGTCAACAGTAGTTTCTAGTGAGAACTGTCGGTGCTCTTATAAACCTTCATCCTGGTGTACGGTGATGCTTCTCACCCAGACAGATGTAAATATGTCTGAATGCAGCTCAGCAGGGACATGGTGATGTTTAACGCTCGTAGCCAGCAGCCGCTTCTCTATACGGGTCACAACTGTCCAACACCTCCATCTTTTTCCTGGATCTTTCCTTCTCAGTGACTGACAGCTGATTTAAACAACTATTCTGTTGCCTGTCTGCTCGCAGGGCTCCCAGCAGGTCAGGCGACTGAAAACTCTCAATCGTCCTGTGAGTTCAGATTTGGCTTGCTGTAGTTACCGGGGACGTTCTCCACACGTCTACCAGCTATGTGTTCACAACACCGTGGTCAACGGTGTTCATAAAACAAACAACAAGAACAGTGAGGTGCTTCCCCAATAACAAACCCTGGATCACCAGTGACCTGAAAAAGCTGCTGAACATCAAAAAGAAAGCTTTCAGGGATGGAGACAGGGAGTTACTGAAGACCACACAAAAACAACTGAAAACACAGACTAAGAAGTGAAGGAGGACGACAGGAAGAAGTTGGAGAGCAGCTCCAGCAGAACAACGTGAGGGATGTGTGGTCGGGAATGAAGAAGATCACCGGCTTTAAGTTAAAGGGGGATCAGACTGATGGAGGTCTGGACAGAGCTAACGAACTGAACATGTTCTTCAATAGGTTCAGTTCCCCCTGCCGACAACCCAGCACACCACACACCCTCCATGAGCCCCAGCTTTCCTGTCCCACCCCCACTCTGTCACCCTGCAGCTCAGTCATGGACCTGAACACAGCCTCCTCTCCCCCCACATCAGGACATCCTGAGACCTCCTCTGTCTCCACATCAGGACATCCTGAGACCCCCTCTGTCTCCACATCAGGACATCCTGAGACGTCCTCTGTCTCCACATCAGGACATCCTGAGACGTCCTCTGTCTCCACCTCCAGCCTGACTGTCTCCTGCAACCAGGTCAAGAAACAACTGGAGAAACTGAACCGGAACAAGGCTGCAGGTCCAGATGGTGTCAGTCCCAGAGTTCTCAAGACCTGCTCAGAACAACTATGTCCGGTTCTCCAGCACCTTTTTAACACCAGCCTGAGACAGAACAGAGTTCCTGTGCTGTGGAAAACATCCTGTCTTGTTCCTGTCCCTAAAAAACCACAACCAGCTGAACCAAATGACTACAGACCGGAACCAGAACCAGGACCAGAACCAAATGACTAAAGACCAGAACCAGAACCAGGACCAGAACCAGAACCAGGACCAGAACCAAATGACTAAAGACCAGAACCAGAACCAGGACCAGAACCAAATGACTACAGACCAGAACCAGAACCAGAACCAGGACCAGAACCAAATGACTACAGACCAGAACCAGGACCAGAACCAGATGACTACAGACCAGAACCAGAACCAGGACCAGAACCAAATGACTACAGACCAGAACCAGAACCAGATGACAACAGACCAGAACCAGAACCAGGACCAGAACCAAATGACTAAAGACCAGAACCAGAACCAGGACCAGAACCAAATGACTACAGACCAGAACCAGAACCGGGACCAGAAACAAATGACTACAGACCAGAACCAAATGACTACAGACCAGAACCAGAACCAGGACCAGAACCAAATGACTACAGACCAGAACCAGAACCAAATGACTACAGACCAGAACCAGAACCAGGACCAGATGACTACAGAACCAGGACCAGAACCAAATGACTACAGACCAGAACCAGAACCAGGACCAGAACCAGATAACTACAGACCAGAACCAGGACCAGAACCAGATGACTACAGACCAGTTGCCCTGACATCTCACATCATGAAAGTCCTGGAGAGACTCTTACTGGCTCACCTCAACAAGCAAGTGAACACCTTTCAGGACCCATTACAGTTTGCATATCGTAATGGGCTTGGGGTTGAAGACGCCATCATCTTCCTGCTTCAGAGAGCACACTCTCATCTGGACCAGTCAGGCAGCACTTTGAGGTCATGTTCTTTGATTTTTCAAGTGCATTTAATACTATTCAGCCTGCTTTGCTATGTCAGAAGCTCCATAACTTCCAGGTGGATCCTCCACAACCACCTGGATTTACGACTACCTAACAAACAGACCACAGTTTGTGAGACTGAAAGGTTGTGTGTCTGAGATGGTGGTCAGCAGCACTGGAGCACCACAAGGGACTGTACTCTCACCATTCCTCTTTACACTGTACACCTCAGACTTCCAGTACAACTCTGATCCTGTCATCTGCAGAAATACTCTGATGACTCTGCAGTTGTGGGGTGTATCAGTGATGGACAAGAAGCCGAGTACAGGGAACTGGTCAATCAGTTTGTGAAATGGTAACAATCAGCTCATCTTAAATACCAGCAAGACTAAAGAGATGATTGTTGACTTCAGGAGGAGCAAGAATAAGCAGCATAGTCCTGTCTACATCCTGGAAGAGGAGGTGGAGGTGGTGGAGAACTACAAATACCTGGAGTGCCCCCCCCCCCCCCATATCTGTTTATATGTATACTGTATATCATCTCCTACCAATATGTGTCTGTACATATTTATAATTCCTACTTCTGATTTCTACATCTTTCTACATATGCTAACTTGATCATATCTTTACATTTATGAATTATATCACTGTGTCTATGATCTACTCCTGATGAGGTGCCAGACTGCATTCGTGGCCCTCATGCATACGTTTTCACCTGTGAGTGGATTAGTGTGTCAGGTGTAGCTATGACTGGACTACAGATAACTGATCCCAGTCTCTAACTCCCATTAAACATGGCCGGTACAGCAGTTCAGAAACGTTCTCACTTCATTCACATTTTGTCCATCCCGAGACACCGTCGTAAATATGGCAGCCCCCATGTACGAGCTAGATATAAATGACTCATTCTAAGAAAATAAACACAGCAGCTGTTCTCGTGCAGTGATTACAAATCAATGGATACAGTCTTTAATTCTACGTGGCATTTTTCTACCTTTGACTTTGGTGTTGTTGCACACTGCACCTTTAAAGCAGAACTCAGTAACTTCAGCTCGGGATTCCGAAAAGCATTTATCGAGGTAAAAAAGTTACTGAGTTTCCCCTTTAAATGGAAAACCAGCTGTTACTTGTATGCAACCGTTCTGCCCTCCTTCTGCCTGTTTGCTCATTTTTCTTGACCACCTTCCTTTTCTTGATGATCATTTCAGCCGTGTTGCAGCTAGCAGCAAGAATTTTAGCAAGAACTCCTGTTTTAGCAGCAAACCTGATGTATTTTTCTCTCCGTCATTAAAGGATAAATATCTTTTTTTCAACCTGGATCTTATTTCTAGGAGTTTATAAGTGCATTCACTCACCGGTAAAGTTTCTGAATCACTTTGACTCCTTTGGAAGATATTACGCTGAGTCGCCCTTCAGTGTACATCCTGTAAAATGGCGATAA
This sequence comes from Atherinomorus stipes, assembly GCA_023101725.1. Taxonomy (NCBI): domain Eukaryota; kingdom Metazoa; phylum Chordata; class Actinopteri; order Atheriniformes; family Atherinidae; genus Atherinomorus; species Atherinomorus stipes. The sequence continues at coordinate 72,155 of JALJCO010006890.1, forward strand.
CGAAGCAGCCTCTATATCAGACATTATCTGCAGTAAAACTCCTTGATTTTCACCAATACTTTCACTAGAATGAAGGAACAAACGAGTACTTTTGTCCTGTGAATCCAGATTCACCTTAACGTTAGTTATCAGAGTTCTACGCACTTTTCAGGGCCGCGCATTCATGATGCGCGCTTCCATAGTACAGCTGAGACGATCAGCTGCTACCCAGACACCAACAAAAACACAATTAGAGAAACTCTGAACTCACAGGACAATAGTGCTCTTTCGCTCATTCATTCTACTTGAAGCATTGATGAAATTAAGTTGTTTTGCTGCAGATAATGTCTGAGAGTGGCTGTCCCATCTCCAGCATTTAACAGGATGTTCACTGAAGGGCGACAACATAATATCTTCCCAAGGACTCAAAGTGATGCAGAAACTTCATCGGTGAGTAAATGCACGTATATACTCCTCCATTTGTTCCAATAAAACTTGGTATTCTCATTAAGGACCACCAGTGGGTGTTGCATAGTGGGCGTGCCACACCGTCGGTGTGCCCTATAGTGGGCGTGTCGCTTCGCGGGCGTGTCGCATGGTGGGTGTGTCCTATAGTGGGCGTGTCGCTTCACGGGCGTGCCACACCGTTGGTGTGCCCTATAGTGGGCGTGTCGCTTCGCGGGCGTGTCGCATGGTGGGTGTGCCCTATAGTGGGCGTGTCGCTTCACGGGCGTGTCGCATGGTGGGTGTGCCCTATAGTGGGCGTGTCGCATGGTGGGTGTGTCCTATAGTGGGCGTGTCGCATGGTGGGTGTGCCCTATAGTGGGCGTGTCGCTTCACGGGCGTGTCACATACTGGGCGTCGTGCATAGTGGGTGTGTCGCACAGTGGGTGGGTCTTGTTAGGTTTAGGGGAAGAGTCAGGGGTAGGGTTAGATTTTACCGTGCTCTGACTTGACGACACGCCTCTGTCTTGCGGGCCGCAGATAGACCCTACTCTCTCATCCATGCCTCTCATCTTTGTCCTTGTCTTCTTCTGTTGCTGATTTTACTGGCGGCTAACGATAAATGAGGTGCGTTACCGCCTCCTATGGGTAGGGAGTGTGAACTGTTTCTGCTGTCGTTTGTGTCGCACAATCTTGTACACAGCAGCCTCATTCTTACCCGCCCGCTTGTGATCAGGGTGATGGATTGTAATTGAAAAGCTACCAGGCCGAGTTGAACTGAGCTGAATTTAGTAGAGTTGAGCTGACAAGTGCTGGTGGAAAAGGCAATCAGCGGCATGCGGCTGACGGACCAGCGATGTGACGTGTTGGGAGTGGTTCCTGAGTTCAAACAAACCCCCAGCAGCCCCTGCGGCTTTTCAACCACCACACACGTTGTCATCCGGAGCGTGGGATTACTTCCAACAGCATGAAGAAAGATGGGAGGATGAGCAGCAGGACACACAGTGCAGAGACAAGTGCAGAGACAACATGATTTATTTCTCTGTTACTGTAAAAACTGGATATAAATGCATGTGTTCAGCACTCTGACATTCAGGACTCCACAGGAGGCCAGCACTGTCTGGATTTCCTGGAAGGAGGTGGCAGGTTGGTGCAACCTCTTCACCAGACCAGAATGAATGATTGAACCAGAGAAGTCCTGTTGGTGACTGCACCATCCTTGCAGTCAGCTGAAAGGTAACTGACTGACTGGTGCAGCAGCTTGTGTGTCTTGAAGACCTGTGGACAGGTCAGTGTGAAACCAGACCCGTTTGAACCTGTACCGACCGGTTTAAAAGGTCAGTGTGAAACCAGACCCGTTTGAACCTGTACCGACCGGTTTAAAGGGTCAGTGTGAAACCAGACCCGTTTGAACCTGTACCGACTGGTTTAAAGGGTCAGTGTGAAACCAGGCCCGTTTTAACCTGTACCGGCCGGTTTAAAGGGTCAGTGTGAAACCAGACCCGTTTGAACCTGTACCGGCCAGTTTAAAGGGTCAGTGTGAAACCAGACCCGTTTGAACCTGTACCGGCCGGTTTAAAGGGTCAGTGTGAAACCAGACCCGTTTGAACCTGTACCAGCCAGTTTAAAGGGTCAGTGTGAAACCAGACCAACTAGACCCGTTTGAACCTGTGCCGGCCAGTTTAAAGGGTCAGTGTGAAACCAGACCAACTAGACCCGTTTGAACCTGTACCGGCCGGTTAAAAGGGTCAGTGTGAAACCAGGCCCGTTTGAACCTGTACCGGCCGGTTTAAAGGGTCAGTGTGAAACCAGGCCCGTTTGAACCTGTACCGGCCGGTTTAAAGGGTCAGTGTGAAACCAGACCAACTAGACCCGTTTGAACCTGTACCGGCCGGTTAAAAGGGTCAGTGTGAAAGCAGACCAACTAGACCCGTTTAAACCTGTACCGACCGGTTTAAAGGGTCAGTGTGAAACCAGACCCGTTTAAACCTGTACCGGCCGGTTTAAAGGGTCAGTGTGAAACCAGGCCCGTTTGAACCCGTATCGGCCGGTTTAAAGGGTCAGTGTGAAACCAGACCAACTAGACCCGTTTGAACCTGTACCGGCCGGTTAAAAGGGTCAGTGTGAAAGCAGACCAACTAGACCCGTTTAAACCTGTACCGACCGGTTTAAACGCGTCAGTGTGAAACCAGGCCCGTTTGAACCTGTACCGGCAGGTTTAAAGGGTCAGTGTGAAACCAGGCCCGTTTGAACCTGTATCGGCCGGTTTAAAGGGTCAGTGTGAAACCAGGCCCGTTTGAACCCGTACCGACCGGTTTAAAGGGTCAGTGTGAAACCAGGCCCGTTTGAACCTGTACCGGCCGGTTTAAAGGGTCAGTGTGAAACCAGGCCCGTTTAAACCTGTACCGACCGGTTTAAAGGGTCAGTGTGAAAGCAGACCCGTTTGAACCTGTACCGACCGGTTTAAAGGGTCAGTGTGAAACCAGACCCATTTGAACCTGTACCGACCGGTTTAAAGGGTCAGTGTGAAACCAGACCTGTTTGAACCTGTACCGGACGGTTTAAATGGGTCAGTGTGAAACCAGACCCAATTAAACCTGTGCCGGCCGGTTTAAAGGGTCGGTGTGAAACCAGACCCGTATGAACCTGTATCGGCCGGTTTAAACTAGTCAGTGTGAAACCAGACCCGTTTGAACCTGTACCGGCCGGTTTAAAGGGTCAGTTTGAAACCAGACCCGTTTGAACCTGTACCGGCGGGTTTAAACGGGTCAGTGTGAAACCAGACCGTTTGAACCTGTATCGGCCGGTTTAAACGGGTCAGTGTGAAACCAGACCGTTTGAACCTGTACCGACCGGTTTAAAGGGTCAGTGTGAAACCAGGCCCGTTTGAACCTGTACCGACCGGTTTAAAGGGTCAGTGTGAAACCAGACCGTTTGAACCTGTATCGGCCGGTTTAAACGGGTCAGTGTGAAACCAGACCGTTTGAACCTGTACCGACCGGTTTAAAGGGTCAGTGTGAAACCAGACCGTTTGAACCTGTATCGGCCAGTTTAAACGGGTCAGTGTGAAACCAGATCAAACCTGTATCGGCCGGTTTAAACGGGTCAGTGTGAAACCAGATCAAACCTGAATCGGCCAGTTTAAACGTGTCAGTGTGAAACCAGACCGTTTGAACCTGTATCGGCCAGTTTAAACGGGTCAGTGTGAAACCAGATCAAACCTGTATCGGCTGGTTTAAACGGGTCAGTGTGAAACCAGATCAAACCTGAATCGGCCAGTTTAAACGTGTCAGTGTGAAACCAGACCGTTTGAACCTGTATCGGCCAGTTTAAACGGGTCAGTGTGAAACCAGATCAAACCTGAATCGGCCAGTTTAAATGGGTCAGTGTGAAACCAGACCCAATTAAACCTGTGCCGGCCGGTTTAAAGGGTCAGTGTGAAACCAGACCCATTTGAACCTGTATCGGCCGGTTTAAACAGGTCAGTGTGAAACCAGACCCGTTTGAACCTGTATCGGCCGGTTTAAAGGGTCAGTGTGAAAGCAGACCCGTTTAAACCTGTACCGACCGGTTTAAAGGGTCGGTGTGAAACCAGACCCGTTTGAACCTGTATCGGCCGGTTTAAACAGGTCAGTGTGAAACCAGACCCGTTTAAACCTGTACCGGCCGGTTTAAATAGTCAGTGTGAAACCAGACCCGTTTGAACCTGTACCGGCGGGTTTAAACAGGTCAGTGTGAAACCAGACCCGTTTAAACCGGTATCGGCCGGTTTAAACTAGTCAGTGTGAAACCAGACCCGTTGAAACCTGTACCGGCCGGTTTAAAGGGTCAGTTTGAAACCAGACCCGTTTGAACCTGTACCGACCGGTTTAAAGGGTCAGTGTGAAACCAGACCGTTTGAACCTGTATCGGCCGGTTTAAACGGGTCAGTGTGAAACCAGACCGTTTGAACCTGTACCGACCGGTTTAAAGGGTCAGTGTGAAACCAGACCGTTTGAACCTGTATCGGCCAGTTTAAACGGGTCAGTGTGAAACCAGATCAAACCTGTATCGGCTGATTTAAACGGGTCAGTGTGAAACCAGATCAAACCTAAATCGGCCAGTTTAAACGGGTCAGTGTGAAACCAGATCAAACCTGTATCAGCCGGTTTAAACGGGTCAGTGTGAAACCAGATCAAACCTGAATCGGCCAGTTTAAACGTGTCAGTGTGAAACCAGATCAAACCTGTATCAGCCGGTTTAAACGGGTCAGTGTGAAACCAGATCAAACCTGTATCAGTCGGTTTAAACGGGTCAGTGTGAAACCAGATCAAACCTGTATCGGCCGGTTTAAACAGGTCAGTGTGAAACCGGATCAAACCTGAATCGGCCGGTTCAAACGGGTCAGTGAGAAACCAGACCGTTTGAACCTGTACCGACCGGTTTAAAGGGTCAGTGTGAAACCAGGCCCGTTTGAACCTGTACCGACCGGTTTAAAGGGTCAGTGTGAAACCAGACCGTTTGAACCTGTATCGGCCGGTTTAAACGGGTCAGTGTGAAACCAGACCGTTTGAACCTGTACCGACCGGTTTAAAGGGTCAGTGTGAAACCAGACCGTTTGAACCTGTATCGGCCAGTTTAAACGGGTCAGTGTGAAACCAGATCAAACCTGTATCGGCCGGTTTAAACGGGTCAGTGTGAAACCAGATCAAACCTGAATCGGCCAGTTTAAACGTGTCAGTGTGAAACCAGACCGTTTGAACCTGTATCGGCCAGTTTAAACGGGTCAGTGTGAAACCAGATCAAACCTGTATCGGCTGGTTTAAACGGGTCAGTGTGAAACCAGATCAAACCTGAATCGGCCAGTTTAAACGTGTCAGTGTGAAACCAGACCGTTTGAACCTGTATCGGCCAGTTTAAACGGGTCAGTGTGAAACCAGATCAAACCTGAATCGGCCAGTTAAATGGGTCAGTGTGAAACCAGACCCAATTAAACCTGTGCCGGCCGGTTTAAAGGGTCAGTGTGAAACCAGACCCATTTGAACCTGTATCGGCCGGTTTAAACAGGTCAGTGTGAAAACAGACCCGTTTGAACCTGTATCGGCCGGTTTAAAGGGTCAGTGTGAAAGCAGACCCGTTTAAACCTGTACCGACCGGTTTAAAGGGTCGGTGTGAAACCAGACCCGTTTGAACCTGTATCGGCCGGTTTAAACAAGTCAGTGTGAAACCAGACCCGTTTAAACCTGTACCGGCCGGTTTAAATAGTCAGCGTGAAACCAGACCCGTTTGAACCTGTACCGGCGGGTTTAAAGGGTCAGTGTAAAACCAGACCCGTTTAAACCCCTATCGGCCGGTTTAAACTAGTCAGTGTGAAACCAGACCCGTTGAAACCTGTACCGGCCGGTTTAAAGGGTCAGTTTGAAACCAGACCCGTTTGAACCTGTACCGGCGGGTTTAAACGGGTCAGTGTGAAACCAGACCGTTTGAACCTGTACCGACCGGTTTAAAGGGTCAGTGTGAAACCAGACCGTTTGAACCTGTATCGGCCAGTTTAAACGGGTCAGTGTGAAACCAGATCAAACCTGTATCGGCTGATTTAAACGGGTCAGTGTGAAAACAGATCAAACCTAAATCGGCCAGTTCAAACGGGTCAGTGTGAAACCAGATCAAACCTGTATCAGCCGGTTTAAACGGGTCAGTGTGAAACCAGATCAAACCTGAATCGGCCAGTTTAAACGTGTCAGTGTGAAACCAGATCAAACCTGTATCAGCCGGTTTAAACGGGTCAGTGTGAAACCAGATCAAACCTGTATCAGTCGGTTTAAACGGGTCAGTGTGAAACCAGATCAAACCTGTATCGGCCGGTTTAAACGGGTCAGTGTGAAACCAGATCAAACCTGAATCGGCCGGTTCAAACGGGTCAGTGTGAAACCAGATCAAACCTGTATCAGCCGGTTCAAACGGGTCAGTGAGAAACCAGATCAAACCTGTATCAGCCGGTTTAAACGGGTCAGTGTGAAACCAGATCAAACCTGTATCAGTCGGTTTAAACGGGTCAGTGTGAAAACAGATCAAACCTGAATCGGCCGGTTTAAACGGGTCAGTGTGAAACCAGATCAAACCTGTATCGGCCGGTTTAAACGGGTCAGTGTGAAACCAGATCAAACCTGTATCGGCCGGTTTAAACGGGTCAGTGTGAAACCAGATCAAACCTGTATCAGCCGGTTTAAACGGGTCAGTGTGAAACCAGATCAAACCTGTATCGGCCGGTTTAAACGGGTCAGTGTGAAACCAGATCAAACCTGTATCAGCCGGTTTAAACAGGCGTTTCCAGGCTTTATGGTTTCGGGGCATAAATGGTTAGTTCATCCACAGAATGATGGTCCTCCATCTTCTCCTCATCCTCATGCTGAGCAGGACTCTCGAGATTTTTAGAGCCTAAACAGCAGAACGCTGTACTTCCCTGATGTGGGTCCATGAGAGTTCACCACTCTATGGAAGCCGCGGCGTTCAGAGCCTACTCTGCTTTTAATACAAGCGTAGAAGAAGAAATTAGCTATTTCCATTGTGCTAAGAGCGACAGAGCTGCAGACAAACACGAGAGGGCTGGTGTTGATTTAAAAGAAAAGAAAAAGAGAACACGTGAGTACATGACCCCCCCCCCCCCCCACCACCACCACCACCACCCGGAACTCCGGCTGCATTTGAGATATTACAAAAAGCCTTGCTCAGCATGAGGATGAGGAGAAGATGAAGGACCATCATTCTGTGGGTGTACTATCCCTTTAAAGGCCAGATGCTTGTGTTTAAAACTGACTGTAAGATCAGACGTAAGATCAGACGAAGTCAGGGGAAAGATCTCCAGACGTAATGAAGTGGATACATGCAGCGGAGGCACTGAGCGTTGGCTTGTTCGTGTAAGGGTCGTCGTTTAAGTCCTGACGAAGGAGGAGCTAAAAGGAATCGAACGTGGCCAACACGATCCTTCGTGTACAGGAGGAGTTCCACGTGGAAAAGCGGTGACCTCCAGTCACCTGGTCCAGACCTGTTCCACCGGAGGAGGAGGGAGGTAACCGGAACAGCTTCAGCGGAGGACGCTGTTCCACCGGAGGAGGAGGGAGGTAACCGGAACAGCTTCAGCGGAGGACGCTGTTCCACCGGAGGAGGAGGGAGGTTACCGGAACAGCTTGAGTTGGTGTGGGTGAGGGCGGTGTGATGGAGCCTGCAGGCTGAAGGTGCCACCCTCCATGCAGGGTCTTCAGTCTGGGGAAAGCCGGGACTCAGGATTTAGTCTGTATCTGTCCATGAAGGGCCTCCGCCTGGGCTCTCAGGTTCCTGAACTCCACCTGGACCAGGTCCGTCAACGTCTTCCTCATTTCCATCTGCAGGACATGTGGGACAAAGAGGACAAAGAGGAGCAAACACACCTGAGACACCTGCAACAATGTTACCTGCAAGCTACCAGGTGGAGACAGCAACATGTCAGTAACAGCAACATCCTTTATTCCCAGCAGCACCTAAACACCACACCACAACGGACCAGGAACATGACTGGTTATACTGGGAACAGGTCAGAACATGACTGGTTATACTGGGAACAGGTCAGTTACATGACTGGTTATACTGGGAACAGGTCAGAACATGACTGGTTATACTGGGAACAGGTCAGAACATGACTGGTTATACTGGGAACAGGTCAGTTACATGACTGGTTATACTGGGAGCAGGTCAGAAGTTTAAAAAAAAGAACATGACTGGTTATACTGGGAACAGGTCAGAACATGACTGGTTATACTGGGAACAGGTCAGAACATGACTGGTTATACTGGGAACAGGTCAGAACATGACTGGTTATACTGGGAACAGGTCAGAACATGACTGGTTATACTGGGAACAGGTCAGGAACATGACTGGTTATACTGGGAACAGGTCAGAACATGACTGGTTATACTGGGAACAGGTCAGAACATGACTGGTTATACTGGGAACAGGTCAGAACATGACTGGTTATACTGGGAACAGGTCAGAACATGACTGGTTATACTGGGAACAGGTCAGAACATGACTGGTTATACTGGGAACAGGTCAGAACATGACTGGTTATACTGGGAACAGGTCAGAACATGACTGGTTATACTGGGAACAGGTCAGTTACATGACTGGTTATACTGGGAACAGGTCAGAACATGACTGGTTATACTGGGAACAGGTCA
>JALJCO010006895.1:0-11616 GCA_023101725.1 Atherinomorus stipes
CCACTGGCCCGGACTGGACGAGAAGGCACTATCTGCGGCTTGCAAGACAGGGGCGTGTCATACAGTGGGCGTGTCGTAGTGTGACGTTACCTGGACGACACGCCCACCAGGCCACTGAGAGCACGGTCAAATCTAGCCCTACCCCTACCCCTGACCCTTCCCTAAACCTAACCAGACCCACCCACAATGCGACACGCCCACTATAGGACACGCCCACTGGGTTGCAAGCCGCAGATAGATACACTTGATTGCTTTGGCTTGAACTGGAGGAGCGTTTTTCTTCTGCTGCTGCTGCTTAAACCACCCTGCGGCGTATGGACCAATCACCTGGCTTTGTTCGCTCACACCCACCTCCACCTGCTACTATGGGTTCGGTTGCTACAGCCAACAGCTTGCCTCGGGAAATAATGGTTGATTCGTGCTTTTGATGTTCCGATCAACATTCCAGGATGGGATTTAATTTTCTAGTTCGCCAGCTGATCCTGAACAACGAGCTAAATGTGATGGATGGTTGGACCAGACCAAGATTAGAGAGGGGGGAGCTTATAATGATAGCATGCAACGTCCCCTTTTTGTTGTGTTTTACACATATTGTAGTTGATGAGAAATTATTTAATTAAATCTAAAATTATAGAAAAATAAAACAGAAAAGAATCATTCCAGGCTTAAGCCCCCTAAGCCCCCCCCCCCGCTCTGCCAATGGCTTAAAGCAACCCTTACTAATGTTGCATTGTTACACTATTTTTTCAATAGGGTAAAATGCTATGAATGAGGTCATGGAACTCTGACATACAAGACAGGCCCACCATTAATCAAAATAAAATATTATTCCAATCTCTAAATGAAAACTCCAACCAATCCTTGCAGTGGGGCCCCCGCCTAGGACTGGCCGAGGGACCTGCCTGTCAGACCTTTGCTTCCACATTAGGAGGCGGAGGGAATGGGGGGTGGGTCTTTGGAGTGAGGCGGGACTGTTTATATTCAAATGATTTTGCTGTGCTTTCTGAAATGCAAGATCGTTAAGGGTTGCTTTAAGATCAATCAATCAATCAATCAATCAATTTTATTTATATAGCCCGTTACAGTACACGAGGTAACCAAAGTGCTTTCCATAAAAACATCATGGAAAGAAAATAAGAACAACATGAAGAAAATAATAGACAAATGCAAGTAAATACAAATAAAGTATGGAAATATATCACCACATTACTGGGTGTTAAAGGCCAGTCTGAATAAATGCGTTTTGAGCCTTGGTTTAAAAAGGCCAAAGTCTGTTAATGAGGGCATTTCGGGAGGCAGTTTGTTCCAGGGTCTGGGCCCAGCGACTGAGAACCCCCTCTATCACCCCATGCTTGTATCTGGCTCTCGGGACTTCCAACAAGAGCCCGATTGCTGACCTTAAAGCTCTGATTGGGTTCCGCACTTGCAAAAGTTCGGACAGATAAGGAGGGGCAAGACCATTAAGCGCTTTTAAAACAAATAATATAATTTTAAAATCATTCCTAAAAGAAACGGGTAGCCAGTGAAGAGAAAACAGAACCGGGATGATGTGCTGACGTCGGGGGTGTTGGTTAGAAAAATGGGAAGCTGAGCTCTGAAACAACTGAAGATGGTTGATTGATGACAACTCCGACATAGAGTGCATTACAATAGTCGAGTTCAGGATTCATTGACCACATCTGTAGTATATCTCCAGATCACAGTTTGTTTGAGTCTTTTTTTCTTTTCTTTTCTCCTATTTTCTTTCTTCTTCTTCTTCTTCTTCTTCTTCTTCTTCTTCTTCTTCTTTTACCAGTAAGTCAAGGAAAATAAGAAATAGACAAAGCTCAAAGTGTGAGGGTGCTTAATAAGCTACCTACATGAGTCTGGTAATCACTTCTCCTTGTAGCTGGAGAACAAAGACAGCTAAAACAAGAAGCAAATTCAACAGCATAAATAAAAAATATGTCGTAGCAAAATCTGCAAAGGCTGTTTTTCTAATCCTTTATTATCAAATGTTTAATTCTGAAAATGCTGTGACCACATTTGAAGGATTGGTTTCATAGTTATTCTATTCACTGAATATGATGAGTTGATTTTGCTAAATTTGACTGGACACAAGTTATCTTGTCTACAGTGCTGCAGCCTTTCTGCAGACAAGGCTTCAGAAAGTTGTCTCTAAAAAAAGGCTTGAGGCCTTGAGAAAAACAAAGAGGAAGTGGCATTTCAGCCTGGGCTGAAACGATAGTTAGCATGTAAATGTTTCTGCAAAGCCAGAGCTGTTTATCATGGATTATTATGAGAAGAAGCAGCCCAGGTTTCAGCTCTGTAATAAAGCTAAGAGCACAGCTCAGTTTATCGCAACCCTCCTGCCACCATTATTGGCAGACTCATCAGTTGAGACTGATTCTGACTTATTTTCAGTATGAGGCACCTCCAAGCTGCCAAACATAAAGGACAGCACCATCCAACACTCTTAAACCAAGCAGTAGTACATATGTCAAACCCAACTATAGCCCGACAGAAGCCGTCAGGTGAACTACAAGGAAATCATGAAGACATAAAGGTCTTGATAATGACTAAGTTCCTGTTTCAAAATGTAGATAACACCCGGCAACCCTTACAGAAAAACCACATGTGCTCCACATGTTCATGCACATGTGGAGCACATGTGCAAACATGTGCTTTTGGAACATTTTGGTGTGATCCACATGTGAAACACGTGGCACATGTGACCACATGAACCACGTAGGGTCACATATGCACAAACATATGGTTACATGTGCCACATATGGTCACATGTGAAATTCATGTGGATTTTCTGTAAGGAACAGGAGGTGATTCATTTCTGACCTATGCTTAACTCCCACAATAACACGCCCAAAATAAATGAAGTATCCCTTCACAACGACAGGGCTGTATGTATAATCCTGGTCTCTACGGAAAAATGAGACATGGGAGATTATTACAGCAGTGTCAGAATCAAGATACACTTGTATGTGTTACTGTGTCAGAGTAAGTGTCTGGAACACAGTAGAAAATGTGAATGTTATCCCCTTCTTAAAGAAAAACACATTATTTTCAATGGAAATCAGGAAAAAGTAGTCCAGTTCATCTAGGAATGAGTAAAGTAATTGTATGAATGAGTAAAGTAGTATAAGGAATGAATGAAGTAAGCAATGAGTAAAGTAATCCTGGTTTCTACAAGTATTCATGAAGACATAAAGGTCTTGACAATGAGTAAGTTCCTGTTTCTAAATTCAGATGAAGTTAACACACAAGAAACAGGAGGTGTTTAATTTCTGACCTTTGTTTGTCCTTTAACTCCCACAATTACGTACCAAAAATAAATTAAGTATATCTTCACAACTACAGGGCTGTATGTATAATCCTGAAAAGCTGGGACATGTGAGATTACTACAGCAGTGTCAGAGTCAAGATATGTGCTACTGGGTCAAAGAGTAAATTCACCTGGAGAAATTGTGATTGTTATCTCCTTCTAAAAGAAAACCACATCACTTTCAGTGGCAACCAGAAAATAGTAGCCCAGTTCATCTAAGAATAAGTAGTACTCGGAATGAGTAAAGTAGTCCTAGGAATTTATAAAGTATTACAAGGAATGAGTAAAGAAATCTAGGAATGAGTAAAGTCATCCTTGGAATGACTAAAAGTAATCCTAAGAACAAATAAAGTAAACCTAGGAATGAGTCAAATAATCCTAGGAACAAAAAGTAGTACTAAGAATGAAGAAAGTAACCCCATGAATGTGTATACATTCATAGGACATTCATAGACATCCTCATCATAGGATGAGGGCAGATGACCAGATCATAACTATCATCAGGGAGTGAACAGCTTAGTAGCATGCCATAATATACATTAGTAATTATGTTTGGAATAATTTCATAAACGTTACTTAAATCAGTACAATACCACCTCGCTGCAGCAGGGCTCACCGCTTGTTCACAACCATTATTCAGCTCTGAAAACAGTTTGAAAGTCCCTCCTCTTCCACAACATCAGCAAGATGCCGTCAGTTTAGAGCGAGTAGTGAGCTTTGTTCTGCACTTCGTTTTTGGCCATTATTAGGGCAATATTCCGGTACTTTCCGGTACTTTCAGTGCACTGAATTTTTGCTTAAATGACACCATGAGCACACTACACACTCAAAAAGAGTGTTTTAAGTGCTCAAGTGCATGGTTTGAGACACGGCCTAATAAAAATTCTCCCAAAATACGCAGAGGTGTGTGAGAGGATGGCACAGGGTGATAGTGATAGGGCCGTGTATCAGTAAGTTGCAGTTCCAACTCCCTGGAAGGATGGAGGTGATCAGTTTCCCTTTACTTGGACTTAAAGGGATAGTTTACCCACAGAATGATTGAACTTTTTTCCACTTACCCTCTTGGCGAGCAAGACTCTGGAGCACTTTTTAATATGTCAAATGCAGCCGGAGATCAGGACGACTTCTCGTTTCCACCCAACTTTCATGTAATGGAGTTCGCTGGGACCCGAGCCAACAAGGTCCTTAAAAGTGCACAAAAACTTGTCAATATTCCTCCATACTGCTTTCGTCAAATGTAATCCAAGTGTCCTGATTGGGTAGTGTCAAAATTTACTCAAACTACGCCATTAATATATTTTTAGAGCCTAAATAGAAGTACATCGCATCTTCTGCGAGCACGCCAATGCGCATTCATGAAACCGCGGGAGGCGCAGCAGACGAGATTGCGCGTTCTCTTTTTCTTTCTCTCTTTGTTTTAAATCAATATCCAACCCCTCTTGTATTTTTGTACAGGTTTGTCTGCAGCTCTGGCGCTCTTAGCACAATGTAAACAGCTAATCCCTTCTTCTATGCTTGTATTATCAGCAGAGTAGGCTCTGAACGCCGAGGCTTCTGTAGTTTTGTGATGCGCATGTGCGTGCTTTGCGGAAGTAAGAAATACTCCTTTTCATAGGCTCTAAAAATATAGTTAATGACCTCGTTTTGAGTAAATTCTGGACCCTACCCACTCAGGACACTTGGATTACATTGGATGAGCAGTGTGGAGGAATATTGACAAGTTTTTGTGCACTTTTATGGACTTTTTTGGCTCGGTTCCCAGCAAACTCCATTATATGAAAGTTGGGTGGAAACGAGAAGTCGTCCTGATCTCCAGCGTACGGACATATTAAAAAAGTGCTCCAGAGTCTTGCTCATCATGAGGGTAAGTGGAAAATAAGGTTAAACCATTCTGTGGGTGAACTATTTCTTTAATGTTTCCTGATAAGTTTTATTCGGAATTAAAACTCTCATGTAAATGGGGTCCATGAGGATCCAGAAAGAAGTTAAGCCCAACATAATATACGATAGGAAGAGCAAAATACTTCACTATAAACCCCCTTCATCCCCATGGAAACCAGCAAACATGCCCATGGAACCATTTTACTCTAAGGTTTCATTTATTGTAAAATCCAAATCCAGTTTAATATTTCTCCTTATGCATAATACCTTGGTGGACCAAGCTCCCCTGGACAATAAAGACCTAATAGTTCCAGATTTTCCCACCAGAGCCATCAGACATACACAGTTTGTGGTGGGTTGCTTTTCTAGTTTAAAACATATATTTTTCATGAGTTTGAGTTTTTTCAGTTTTCTCTGTTATTCTGTTTTGAAGAAAGTGTTGTGTAGTGTAGGGATGAGCCATTCGTGGTTGGCCAGGATTTTTTTTTTTTTTTTTGTGAACTGTAAATGAATTAGAATAACTAAATCATCAATAAACTAAATCATGAGTCAAACCATTGTATGTGAAAGAAGAAGGTCACTTTGCTGGAAGAATTGGGAAACTGGTTGAATTTATGAAACATGGTGCAGCATCATGCAGTCATGACAGCATTTACTGTCATCATAGAGACTCAGTCTGCACCATGAAAGGAAGAAGTGAAGAATTTGTCTCATCAGAGCATTTCCTATTTCTCACTCAGGCTGAAAAAAGCCAATCAACCACATAATGGTGATTAAATATTTTGTTACTTCCGTTCCTTGTTTTGTATGTGGCCTAACCTGTTTGACTTAGAAAAATTTGATTGACACATTCTTTCTCTAGCTCTCTCCTTTAGAAACTCTAAAAGTTTCAAATTTAGTGTTTTTAGTGAAAAAAGTCAACCTAAAAACTCAACTACATGTCACAGCTTCCTGTTTCTTAGAGGTGGGAGAAATAATCATGCTACGAAAAACAGCCACCGCCTCCTGTGATATTAAGTACAGAAGATCAAAAACTGCAAGTACAACACAAGTTCCCAGAAATATTTTTCCACACCTCAGCTGCCTCAATGCCAAAGTAAACTGCCTGACAGGAAGTAAACTGGGGCAGCAATTAGTGCCAGACTCTGCAGCACCTCATCTTCCAACAGCAGATCAGCCCTGCAGAGGGTATTACTACTTTGGGCTTGCCCTTAAACACACACTGGCTTGGAAAAGCCCTGCATATATAATGTGCATGTGAGCAATGATAAAAATGGAGGAAATGTTGCAGACATGTAAAAAAAAAAAAAAAAGATGCATACTGGAAACCAAAATTTATCTACTTGTTTCTGACGTTACCTAAACCACTTATTTGACTCAAACTAGTAATTTAAACAGTACAATGAAGTAACTGCTCAGTGCCTTGCTGCCTTACTATGCATTTTATTGCCTTGTAACTTCTCATTTTGTCAACAACAGCTGTTCAATTTCTGTTCCGGTTAAAACAGAAGACTTAATTCTTCCACTGCACTGGCAGCTTCTGTGTTGCACTGAGCAAAGACATTTTACTTGGTTTCAATGGTTAAAATGTGAATTTGCATGATGTAAATCAAACTGTTTCAAAACAGTTTGATTTTTGAACTGGTTAAATTCACCAGTCAGTGGTTAAATTCAGTTGACTTCCTCCCAGTACAAACAAATTAATCTTCCTTGTGTGTCTCAGTTTAAGCTCCTAAACTGCTGCAGACATGTTTTGTTCAGGAATCTGCGCTGAAGAGGCAAGTTTGACTAAATTTTGAAATAAAAATTGATTTGCAGTCATTTGCAGTATATGATTTTACTCTACGCTTTCCTCCATCAGACTTTGTTTTAGAAAAGCTTCACCAGCACCTGATGTAAGAACAAATAACCTCAGAACATCAGAAAAAATAAGAATTTTTTTCTTAAGTCTTTTTCGATAATAATAATTGCTTATAAAACACACTCACCAGAAACAGGAAGATGTTTCTCTGGGTGGCGGCTGACAGTTACACTGAACGCTGACACCCTCAAGACAGGAAGTGTGAAGCAACTAAGTTTGTTGAAGAGAACAAGAGAGGGCTGGGTGAAAAAGGCAGCCCGCTACATCAACGGCAGCCGAATGTTGCTGGTAAATGACACATAATGTTTGGCCCAAATTTGGCCATGACTTATCGCATTGGCTAAATGTGAGTATGACAGCTAAAACTCTTCCACTAGACCACCACATGTGACCTGCGAAGAAATTACCGTAATCCATACCCAGGCAGGCTTTCCAAATCAGGACCACTTCTGGCCCACAACAAAATTGCCATAATCCAAGCCAGGCTGACCACAAACATCTGGTCCACCTCTTGGCCCACAACACTTGCCAGTGCCATAACTGGAGCCATAAGGAGCCAAAAGTAGCCTCTGATTCGGCCCAAACATGTCTGCTGTCTGGGATGACGACCTGAACTTTTGTGTTCCAGTGGACCTGAAGAAGCCTCTGACTGAACGCTCCTGTTGTTTCTTCACAGTGTAAAGAAGGTGTGAAGAATCTTCCATCATGGCCAGCAGCTTGTGCAGAATTCTCTCTCTGGACTATCAACTCCAGGATCCAGATCAGTCTCCAGCACAGAACCAACTTTCTTGATTTATTTGTTGATCTGGTTCTGCTGCCTCACCAGATGATCGAATTCACCACCACAGACTGATACAAGACCTGAAACATCTTGGTTTAGACACTGAAGGATCTAGGGCTCCCACAAATGATTATTTTGATAATCGTTTAGTCACCGAATATTTTGGCGATTAGTCGGCTAATCGGATCATACGGAAATTGTAGCATTTGCAGTCCTAGTCAAAAGTTTGAACACTTTCTCATTGAATCTAATGGAAAAACATGTCCAATCTTTTAACTGCTGGTGTTTGTGTTTATTTATGTCAGTAAACAATTCTAGAAAAGCTGACCCTAATCGCTACAACTACGTACATGGGTCAACAACAGAAAGGCAGACAAGGCAAAGGAAGGTAACGTGGAAATTTTGAGAGGAAAAACAAAGCTTATAAACAATAAATGATTCGTTGATTATGAAATTAGTTGACTATTTTGATAGTCAACAATTAATCAACTAATCGTAGTAGCCCTAGAAGGATCGCAGTTTCTAAAGTAATGTCTGCTGTGAACTTTCTAGATGCTTCTGTTTGTTGTCCTGCTGAACTCGAGGTTCTTGTATTCCTCCACCTCCTTTCCCACAGTGCTTCGTTCAGTCTCGCCTTTTAGGAAGGTGGTTCAACTGTCAGTCCTTTCCTTATTAAATGTTTTTTTCTTTTTTTTAACCAGTAGAATGTTAAATATCAGGATTAATAACACATTGTCCCGTTTTAGATTAATTACCACAGATGTCCCCCAGAGATGTGTCAGCTCTCCAGTGTCTATCAACAATAAGGTTATCGATCAGGTTCAGTCTTATAAGTACCTCAGTGTCTACATCCATAACCTCTTCAACTGGAACGACCACGTCTGCTGTTTATGTTCACAGTTACAACAAAAGCTCTACTTCTTATTGTAGACCAAGAGATTTGGTGTGAACCAGAAAATAATGTTTCTGGAGACCATTGGGTACAGGATGACTGCATGGTTCAGCAATCTGTCAGCTCAGGCTGGGTTTGGTCCAGTCTGTTGTGAAGGTGATGGAAGGACTGGAAACCTCTCCCTCCATGAGCAGTCAGTACTCAGGTTACTGTCTGGTAGATGGTACAAAGTCTCAAAATGTAAACTTAACCATGACAAGAAATCTTTTATGCCCACGTCTATCGAGATCTTAGATTATCTTAGAGAGGACAATTTCATGGCATTACATGGACTGTGCATTATCTCACTGGGTTGTGCAACATCTTCATATGTCTTTTCAATGTTTTGATTTGCAAATAGATGTTGTGTAATATATTTACAGTTGTGTTCACAGCAGTGTAGTGTATTCATACTGTCATTTAAGCGAAAATTCAGTGCACTGAAAGTACCAGGATGCTGCCCTAAAACGGCCAAAACTGAAGTGCAAAACGAAGCACTAAACGGACGCCATCTTGCTGACGTGCTCTGTTTGGGTCAGCATTTAGCAACAATAGTAAAAGTACTCCACAGACAAAGTACACAGTGCGCACTATGTACTGAATTCCAGTGAACTTAGGCAAGTGTGCGGTTTGAGACAGGCTCAAAAGCCCCATATAATAGGACAAAAGGGGTAAAACTGGTTCCAGAAAGGGCCGTATAGCTGCTGGTTTTCTTTTCCAACCAAGTAGAAGCACACCAGACTCTGCTCATCTCATCAAGTCATCAGTTTAAAGGAATAGCTCACCCACAGAATGATTTAGAATTTTTATTTTTCCCACTTACCCCTCATGGCGAGCAAGCCTGGAGCAATTTTTTAATATTTCAAATGCAGCCGGTCTGGGCACGACTGGACTTCTCGTTTTTCCCCAACTTTCATATAATGGGGGGGGGGAAGTTGGGAAAAAAAGGTCCATAAAGTCCACAAAAACTGTCAATATTCCTCCATACTGGTCGTCCAATGCAATCCAAGTGTCCTGAGTGGGTAGCATCCAAAATTTACTGAAAAACTACGCCATTTAGTATATTCTTAGAGCCTACATAATGCAAGCACGCCAATCGGCGTTCATGAAACTACGGAAGGCACGGCAGACAAGATCATGCATTCTCTTTATTCTGTCTTTCTTTGTTTTAAATCAATATCCAACCCCTCTCGGCCCATTCCCCGGTTTGTCTGGCAGCTCTGTTGCTCTTACTACAATGTAAACGGCTAATTTCTTCTTCATGGGGGGGTTTTCTATCGGCAGAGCAGGCTCTGAACGCCAGGCTTCCGTAGTTTCGTGAACGCGCATATACAGGCTTCACGGAAGTAAGAAGTACTACTGTTTAGGCTCTACGAAAATATAGTAAATGACATCGTTTTGAGTAAATTCTGGACACTACCCACTCAGGACACTTGGATTATATTGACTATGGTGAAGTATGGATGAATATTGACAAGCTTTTGTGCACTTTTATGGACTTTTTGGCTCGGGCACAACCGAATTCTATTACATGTAAGTTGGTTGGAAACTAGAAGTCTTCCTGATCTCCGGCTGCATTTGAGATATTAAAAAAGTGCTCCAGAGTCTCTGCTCACCAAGAAGGTAAGTGAAAAATAAAGTTAAATCATCTGTGGGTAAACTATTCCTTTAAGACTTGAGCTCACTCAGAAAGAACATTTTGATGCCACCCCACAGGTTTTTCTCTTAAAGTCTGATGATGGAGCTTGCCACCGCATGAGAAACACATATGCAAACTTAATAGGTCCTGAAGGGTGTTCACTTGCTTGTTGAGGTGAGCCAATAAGTCTCTCAGGGACTTTTATGATGTGAGATGTTAGGATGTCACAACGTCACGTGTTGGACTGCACCTGTCTGGACCATAGGTTGAGACAGGCTACCCATTTTCTTAAAGCATGTTTTTAACTTATTGTGTGCTTTTTATATCGCTTTTACTAACTTTAGGGAAGCATTATTATTGACTTCAGCTGGCATCAGATCCTTCCCCACCACTGATTGGGTGGAGCACCTGAGGCCCTGCCTAAAAGCAGGTGTGCCGACAAGGTGAAAGCAGGACAGGTGCACCAACAAGCCATGGTGGTAGAGGCAGGACGTGCCGAGGCCATGGTAGAACATGGGGAACATGTGGGAGGTAACAAATGGCGGATGGATCTGGCACCTGGAGGAGAGGCACTACTGATGGTGGTGGTCTGAAGACCATCTTTAGCCAGACTTATTCCAGTCACTTATTCCATCAGCAGATGGGTGTACCTGGATCGATCCCGCTGGTTTATATCAGTTATAAGCTGCTGGCACTACTGGAAAACTTCTGATTTCCAAGGGAAGGAAGTTTGGCATACTTTACATTGCTGCATTAAAGTGGCAAAGCTAGCAACCTCTCTCCATAACATGTCATCTAGATAACCAGTGGCAGTCGGCCGATTGACTTACATGCAGAATCAAAGTGGTAGAAAACATGAAAGATGGCTTCAGAATAGCTAGCTTGTAACTGATTTGTGTGGTGGGATCATCAGGTCAGAACTAATTAATGCAAGCCCCTGTTTCACAGATCATCAACAAGAACGTTTTAGCCCATAAAACATGGCAAAATCATGTCATCCGCACTTTTAAAGTTTCCTTAGCAAACCCCTGCATCTATTATGCTCGGCATTTGTCAATCTATGTGCTTTGTACCTGTAAGATTTGATGCTGGTTTGAAGGGTAAGGTGGTGGCTAACGCCAAATATTAAGGTTTTCTTTTGTTTGCCTCACTTTGCATTATCGGAATTGATTAAATTTACATTTTTGGTTGGATTGGTTGGAAG
>JALJCO010006896.1:0-157529 GCA_023101725.1 Atherinomorus stipes
TAAAAATCAGTTATGGGTTATGTTTGGTTACCTGATGGGAGCATGGATGATCTTGTTGAGCAGGTTGTGGTGCAGGTTGGTGGCTGCAGAAAGACCCAGAAACTCCACAGTGAGTGACGTGATGAGGCATAAAGTGATTCCAGCTGCACACAGGACGATAAATACTGGCAGGTAGTAGCTGTTCTGCAGGTAAAAGCACGATAAAGAAAATGTAATTTTGTCTATTGGACAACTGTACATAAATAACTCCTCTATCTTTTACAGGAAATTTAATCTCAATCTCAACCAAGAAATCTCAACAGTCACATTTAGAAACCACATTTAGTTTATTTTCCTTCAACATTTTGCATGAATTTTGGCTCTTAACTATATTAAAAAGATCTTTTTTCAAGATGAGCTGGTACACGTTTCAATCATAGCCTGAAAATCTGACTTTAATAATTAAATCTGAATATTAGTTCATACTTACAACATCACTGTGTAAACATCATAAAAGCTTCACTCAGTTAAAATTAGACCGTTACCTGCAGTGCTTCTAATTCAGGTGCACTGTGAATCTTCACTGATTTTATTTTTACATTGATTTAAATGCAAGAAATGGAGAGATTTGTGAAGTAGAAAATAAATGTTTCAACAGTACAGCTCTTTTATTTAGCACTTTTTACTTTATAAATGTTTTATCTATTTTTTTCTGAATTTTATAAAAAAAAAATTCTCAGTTAAACCTGAAAACAAGAAACAAGGAAATGAGTAATTTTTTTTTTTTTAAAAAAAAAAAAAAATTTATAAACATTTTAAAATAAAATGATGGGATAAATTATTTGAAATAAAATTTAAAAAAAAAAAGAGTTAGAATAAAATAATAAATAATATTTAATAATATAAAAAAAAAATAAAAAAATTAAAAAATTATGTGAAAAAATAGAAACATTTTCTGTACCGCTTATCCAGTTCACGGTTGCGATGGTTGCTGGAGCCTATCCCAGCTATTATCAGGCGAGAAGCGGGGTAAAAATAAAGACAAATAAAATTAAATAAAACACACAAACACAATATAAATAAAAACAATAAAATAAATACTTGAAATTAAAAACATAAAACAAAATAAATTAAATTAAAATAAAGTAAACTCAAATTAAAACAAAAAATAGAATGAAATAAAATAAAATAAAAAAAAAATAAGATAAAATAAAATAAAGAGCTGGGATAGGCTCCAGCAACCCCAGCGACCCTGGATTTGATAAGCGGTACAGAAAATGACTGACTGACAAAAATAAATAAATAAAATAATAGAATAGAATAGAATAAAAATAAAATAAAATAAAATAAAATAATAAAATAAAATAAAATAAAATAAAATAAAATAAAATAAAATAAAATAAAATAAAATAAAACAAAATAAAATAAAATAAAATAAACACTTCATACCTGGGCCTCCGGTGTACCAGCAGTGGGAAAGGAAATGTTGCTGCTGTTAGCTGGGCTGATTCCATTTATCGTATCTGGTGTTGTATCTGAGCTCCGATTGGTTCTGGAGGAGGTCCATTCTGCCAACCAATAATCAATGGCAACAATGACAGAGTGTTTGAGGAGTTTTGAGGAAACCATCATGAAGACCATGAAGAAGCCACCAGAGGACAGGTAACACCAGCACACCTGAAGAGATGAAGGATGAAACATCTGCTGCTGAAACAGTCGATCAATCACATCAACAGACAAATTACAATAAAATGATCAAACATCTGATTTTCTCAAATGTCACAATATGAAATCTGAACACCCACAATTTTTATTTCTGAGATAAAAGCTAGAAATTTAAGAGGATTTAAAGCAGACACTCATTTTTGGATAAAATGAATAAAAATCTAATGGAAAAAAAAAAATCGACAGTAATTAAAAGCAGACTTGTGATTGGGTGCCCGGTCTTGTTTTAAAAATTTGTCCCGTGGGGGGAAAAAAATTAAAATAAAAAATAAAAAATCACCTCTAAAAACATAAAGACCCAGTCAGGTTACTTTTATCCTTTCAGATGATAAAACAGCTGTAAAGACCTTTTTCTATCATCCTGATGTGTGCTGATGGTTGCGTTACCTTCCAGGGAATCTTTGATCTTCTGTTGGTGGTCATGGACATGTTATCTTCTTCTTCTTCCTCCTCTTCCTCCTCTGTTATAATATAATTAGATTTACAAAAGTGTCAGCTAGAAAACAAAACTACTGGTTTATAGTTTCATGAACAAAACAAACAAAGAAAAATAAAACAGCAGCCTCACTGTGGAGATTAGAGAGGAGATCATATGTGAAGGTCATAAAAAACTGTGGTGAGATGCATTTGAATATGAAGTGTCACAGTTTTATCTGCACCACTAAGCATTTTTCAAGAAGTTACTTTTCTGTAACAATAAAACCTGCTGAGGAGCTACTGAAGCCGTTTTATTTTGAACAACTTTTCAATGACAAACATCTGCAATCACAGCAGTTCATGATAGTAGATTTGTATTTGTGTGGCTCTTTGGCGTAAATGTGGAAATGTCTGATGCAGGGAAGAGAGAAGAGTCCAAAGTCCAGAACAGAGCAGCATCGATGATGAACATCACACAAGTTTGATTTCCTTCCTTCTTTTTGATTCTTTTCCAAAAAATATTTCCAGCTCAGCCTAGAGATGTTGACCCCCAGCGTGTCCTAGGTCTTTTCATCAAAATTATTCATACCCTCCAATTAAAGAAATCTAAATTCAAAATAGTAATTCAAATAACAAGAAACTAAAAAAAACTAATAATAAATAAAAATTTACAAAATTATAATTTACTGAAATGAAATATTGCGTTTTAATTGTGGTTGAAAATCACAATTTAAAAAAACAAAAACAAACAAGCAAAACTGTCACGGACACATTAGAGCACGTTTCCCATGAACAATGAACCACAATAGCCGTCAACAGGTGCAGACGTCTTTTTGAGCATTACAGCAAACAACTGATTACAGCGATTGTCTCAAAGTGTTGCCCAACAAAATTTTAGCTTCGGAGCCCCATCATGCTTTTTTATCCGTTTTATTTTTGGTGTGTTAGTTTTTAATATTTTTGTTGAACTACATTTCAAAATTAATGTAATGATTTTCATAAATTTGTCAATTTAAACTTGTTTCACTGACAGCTGATTTTTTCCTTCTTCAATTGGAGGGTATGAATAATTTTGAGGACTGTAGCTACTCTTGATGTGGAGGAACAGCAACTCTACTTTGAGCCTTTACCGGATGATTGAGCTCCTCACCCTGTCTCTGATGAAGAGCATGCAGAGTTGAAGGATAAGATTCTTTTTTTCAACCTGGACCTTATTCCTGGGAGTATATACGTTCATTTACTCACCGATAAAGTTTCTGCATCATTTTGAGTCCTTCAGAAGATATTACGCTGAGATATTACGCAGCCAAAACGGCTGCTACAACATAGCACCTCCAGTGCCACAAAGCTCCTCCCCCTCCCTTGCTAAGCACTGGCACCCATGGCATGAGAGTGTTGCATCTTAAAGGGACTACAGTGAATTTTTAAGGCATCAGATACAGACATGGAGTGATCTCACGTTTCTTTACTTTTTTTTTTTTTTATGTATACTTTATGTTCAAAACTTCTGAGGGTAAAATAGTTATTTTAATGTGCCATAAAAGGGAATTATGTGCCTGAGAATGACAAAAGCCCCTCTTTAATGGTTAGAAGTTATTAAAAAATGACAAAAATCTGACTGAGCAGTCCAAGTTCTCACAGAGTACCTTTAAAGATCTGTTACCTTCATCCTCATCATCAATTTGATTCTTGGCTTCTCTGGAGTAGAAAGCTCTCCTCAGTGTCTTCCTCTCAAGTGTTGTTTGACTATCCTGCTGTATATCCTGCAAACAGACGCGGAGACGAGTGTCATAAGAGATAAAAGCCTGTGCTCTTACTCAGGAGACAGATTGTGTTTCTGTTTGGAGAAAATAAAGCTGACGAGTCTGGAGTTGAGTCACTGTTACCTTCTCCAGCTCCTGATCCTGTCTGTTCATCAGAGTTTTCCAGTGATCGTAAAGCTCGATGTCGTGAGTCTGGATGTCCTTCAGGGTTCCCTCTCTGAGCACGGAGCCGTCCTTCATCGCTATAATCTGGACCAAAAAACCTCATGATTAATCATTCTGAGACCTGATGGGGTGGACAGATGATCAGCTGGAGGGTCTTACCCAGTCTGCATGTATGAGATATTGCAGTTTGTGGGTGACCAGGACCACGGTGCGTTTATCATCCTGCAGGAACTTGAGGATTCCTTCCTGCATCAGGTGGTCGCTCAGGTGGATGTCCAGAGCGGAGAAGGGATCGTCCTGCAAGACGTAACGGTAGAGATGAGAAGGTTCACAGCACGAGTCACGGCTTTCTCAGCCTCAAATACATCAGTCAGGACCAGAACCGTCTCCATGGTGATTAGTTAGGACAAACCTTGTTCAACTGGCCTACATGTGGATTTATTGGAGTTTTGTTTACAGCAGCCAGTTTACTACTGATTGAACTATAATTACTTGCAGAAGGAAAGCTGGACTTAACGTAGCTGCTGTCCCCCAGACTGTCCTGTGTGAATACACGCTTATAGTTTCCCACCTTCTGAAACATCTGCCATTTGGAGCAAAGCAGCAGGTTTTACCCGTTTATGGAGTTGGGAGAAAAGCTTGCAAGAGTAAAATGATGGTTTTATAGGACATATTTTTTGCAGGGGTTTATGTACTGATGTAAAGTGTTAACATTAAAACTTCCCCCCGACTTGTAGAGTCGTCGGCCCGACAGTCAGCACATCATCATCCTTAGTAAATAATCATATTAAAGTGCAGTTTTGTTTGAGACTGGATAGGCCATTGTATTTATTGTTTTGGAGAAACAGAGTCTAGTTTATTGTTTTTTTTGGTGCAATTTTTCTAACAGAGACTGAGTCCCATTTCAATTTTATTTTTTAATTGATTTTTGTTTGTTTATTTAGGATATTTAAAAGTTCTGGTTCTAGACATTCCAGTGTGAAATGAATGTTTAACTGTTGCATTTGAAAGGATGTACTTGCATTATTATGATATATTAACATTACAAAAGTGGTTATTTTGGTCTCGGTAAAGTCGACAATAATATTGTTTATCGTCAATAACATGCGGGACAATATAGTGTCCGGCAAAATTTGTCATCGTCCCAGGTCTACCCCTTCATATTGTGACTTACAACTAAAACTTCTACTCCTGCATTCATTTAATCAACATCATTGGATTCTTTGACCATAAAAACATACCAATAACATCTGGAATCATGCTTGTATCACTATTACTTCAATAGTTATTTCCAGAAATCAATATTTCCATAATGGTGGTTTTCTTCTGGCTCTAGCTCCGTTGCTGTTGAAGATGGGTCAGTTCCGTTGAGATTCCCGATTCAGCAGAGTCTTGGCTATAATTTGGTGTTAGTTGCATGTCTGTATCATCATTTGTCACCTTTCAGCATTGAAAATTCCAACAACTCTTATTTTTGTGTGTTCTGGATCATAGTATCCGGAATTTTCTCTGGATCCAGATCAACTTTTGAAACATTATATATAAATATATATATATATTTTTTTTTACCAAATACTCTGGCCATTTGTATGGAGTTATATGCAAAAATTCCAAAATTTGGCCGATCTCACAATGATATAGAATCCTTCAGAAAAATTCCTGGGTCCAGAAGGTGATCCAGATCTCCACCAAAATTTAATGGGTTCGTCCTTGGGCTGAGTCACATGGCTGGTGAAAATTTCAGGTCAATCTGTCCAGAACTTTTTCTGTAAGTTGCTGACAGACAGACAAGCAACCCAAAGCTACCAAAAACTTGGCGGAGGCAACGGTAACAGTCAATGTGGATGTGCACAGTTGAAATAAGACATAGCTTGGACCTGACTGTTTAATCAGACCACTGTTCTTGTGCCAGTTTTCATGCACAGGAGGGGAATCTAGTTATTGATTAAAGTCCGCCTAACACACCAAAACGCAGCACACAAAACACGACAGACCAACAGTCTGCACGGTTTGGCTTTAAGAAGCTATGAGTTGACATCTAGAGTCAATCTTCTGCTCATCAGCCACACTTTCTGACATCTTTAGCCGTCTGTAGATTGGAAAATCTGGAACTTGTAGAAAGCATTTGTCCCGTTCACATGTAACTACATCGCCAAAAACAGAAGTAATATAAACTCCAGCTGCATTATCTGAACATGTCAGTCTGGCTTTGTTTACACAAGGTTTAAAAATCCTGTTTTCCATTTTATTACAGGCATAAAATTCACAAATAAAAAAGTCCTTCCAGTGTTAAACAAATTTGCAATTGTTCAACCGTTTTTGTGTCATATCAGCAGCTAATGCTGTGTTCCATATGAACTTGGAAAGTCCCAGTTCCAAGAAGGTAGTTTCAACTGGAATGGCCCTCCCAGGTGGGATTTCCCACTCAGAAAGTTGGATAATCCTGCCTCCTCTGAATTCATATTTAAAGATGGCCGTGCCCTGTGTTAGCGGTCGGGTTAGCAGTTGTAGAAGCTTCTGTAATGTTACATTTATTTGCAATTCTGACTATTTTTTTGTTGCATTAAATCAGTCATACACCTGGTATTATTTTATATAGATGTAGAGGGAAGCTGCTGTGATGTAATTCACATTTTTCATGTGAAATATGTGAACTACAATGCCAGTTGTGCTAACAACTGCTAATAACAATAGCCTTAGCAAACATGTTTTGCTAGGCTGCCATCTTATTTTTTCCGACCAGTAAACTGGAACGCAAGTTGGTCGGGTGTGACGTCAGCCCCCACTTCCCAGTTCAGAGGTAAATAAAACGCAGCATTACCACTGTGTTTTACACTAAATGTTTAAATTGTCTTTGACTATGTGGCCTATTTTTCTGGATAACAGCATGCAGCAAAAGAGTTGACGCAAATTGTGTGGAGATGATAAATGAAACTTAGTCTGAATTAAGAACAAGATGCTTTTAAATCTCATCATTCACAATCAAATTATCTGGGTTGGTAATATTAAATTAACAGAAGTGAATTATTCTCTTTTGTCCTGCAAATTTATTTTATCACCATAGGTCACAAGTTCTGCGAGCGTGCTCTGTCCAGCTCATATACATCAGTATTTATGTTGTGACACGTTGTGAGTTATGTTCATTTCCTGTGTCTGGAACCCAACCCTATTTTGAATATTGGACATCCAGCCACACCAGAAACGCCTGCCAAATATCCATTAACACCTAGAGAGGGTGGATGATACAGCACGTGTTCTATAGCACACGAATAGATGGTGTGCAGGATGAGAGCGTATGACGTATACACTTCATTCCTAAGATCAGATATGGAAAGCACAAGTGTCTGATATTTCAAAGAAAACATTCCCTCCTCATTATTATACATAGAAATTGAACAAATTAACTTTTATAAAGCGTCTTAGACATTACAAAGTGTCAGATGGGTATAAAAGAATGCCAGTGATAGCTGTTAATGCGGAATAAAAGCTCGGTGAGTAATTGCAGTTTGCATGGCAACAGGAAATTAGACTATTTAATTCAGATAGATAAACACATGACACCATCGCAGAGAGTCAGTACAAGGGAACCTGACCTTATTCATCCCAACAAACAAGCACTGCAAGATACAGTCAATCACAGAGGAAAATAAAGTCATCTAATTAGCTTAACTCAGTCAAGATGGAGTAACGGAAAAAAATCTACTGTTAAATGTGTGCAAGTATGTTCAATAACAGACATCACTGGTCCTAAAACCTAGACATCAAGTTGCTTTTCCTTTTACAGATATATATCCTGTTTTTCTGTGGAAAGGAAGGAGCTACGGAGCCGGTTACATTTTTAAACACGAAAATTCATAAGGCTTGTAAATTTTACGGATAATTACTTCAAAGCAAACTTGGGAGCAAACGTAGGAGGATGAAAAACCTACAATTACTCAGTAACCTTGAAAGAAAAGCTTCCTAAAGTTTAGAGAAAAATTATTCATTGTATTATATGAATTATCATATACAGTTGTCCTCAAAATTATCCATCCAATTAAAGAAAAGGCTGAATTCACAATAGTAATTCAAATAAAATGAAACTAAAGAAACTAATAATAAATAAAAATTTACAAAATTATAATTTAGTGTATTAATATTGCTTTTGAACTTTGGTTGGAAATAATAATAAGAATAAAAATTAACAAAACTGTCCCAGATACATAAGAGCGTCTTTCCAATGAACAGTGGACCAACACACCTGTCAACAGGTGTAAAGTCTTTTTGAACATTACAGAAAACACCTGATTGCAGTGATTGCCTCAAAGTGTTGCTCAACAAAATTTTAGCTTCGGAGCCCCATCATGCTTGTTTATCTGTTTTATTTTTTTGTGTGTTTGTTTTTAATATTTCTGCCGAACCACAATTCAAAATCAATGGGCCTCATGCAAGAAGCACTCGTACGAACAAATTCTTTCTTAAGTGGTTCGTACGAGTGATTTAGGAGAAAATGCTGCATTCACCAGTTTTCTCGTATTTCTAATCTTCTGTCAGACACGAACAAATTTCACGAGTGCTTCAGACTTTATGCAGGAGTCTTGCGCAATCAGTGGGCTCTTATCCAAACCTAGTTTTCACAAGGACTTTATTAATCATTACGTAGGTTCAATTGTGTATTTTTAAATCCAACATAAATTAGACTACATCATTATGTATCACTCTGCAATTATAAATTACATTTTCACTCTCAGCCAGCATGTTGGTGAGGGGACCATGGTTTCATTTTTTGTCATAATTTCATCAAAACAAAGTGCAGTCAGTGGCTCTATGAGAAATCAAGCTACTGTTACACTGAAATAACATCTCGAACAGAAGATGGATAGAAAGTTCAGAAAGGAGGTTCAGCAACAGACCGCTGCAACTCTTAACGGTAAGACCTGCAGTCAGTTCACTTCATGGCACCTCGGCTTCGTTATTACAAAACATGTGAATGTTTGGGTCTGAATTTATCAAGTTAGAGTTTCACCGTTCATATTTTTATGTGCGTTGTATGAGAGCGATGGAGAGAACGACGAAAGGATGACAGATGTGGTTTGGCTACACGTCAGCTTTTTTTTTTTTTTTTTATCAGGCTGGGATGCACAGTACACGTGTGTGTGTGTCTGTGTGTGTGTATTAAATGGAGATCTGCAGAATGTTGCGCTGTGTTGGTTGATGAAACTCATATTCAGCATTGAATATGAGTTCATATTCAATGCTGATATTGAATATCAGCAATATTCAATGCTGATATTCAATATCAGCATTAAATATCACACCTCTCTGTCTCCACCAGTAGTTTTCAGTGGCTGTCTTGCTTTTGTTAGACGTCATTTTGACACCATTATAGGTTCAAATATTTATTTTTACTTCTGTAACAGTGCAACAGGCGACACGGCATCAACAACTTTGATTTATTCTCCACTGCTCGGCTTTTACCTCCTTTAATTCTGCTGCTCAGATCTCAGTCAGCAGAACCTCCATCTCTGAACTGGGAAAGTTTCTCTTCCCCGTCTTCGATGTCATCAATGAACACCTTCTGACAAGTGTGGGAAGTCGTGTCCTTATATGGAGTTATTGGGGCAGTAATTATGCAGATTCGCAATTCTCGTGAACGTGCGCTCACGCACGCACAGGTGGAATGCATCGTGTTTACGAGGATCATTTACGCAGTTATCTGAAGATAAGAATGTTTGGTGCATTCCAATTAGCTCACGGTAGGAGAAAAAGTAAGAGAAAGACACGAATAAAAATACAAAAATGCTGCATGAGGGGAAATGTCATGATTTTCATAGAATTCTTATTTGTTACTACTTTTTTAAATTTCAACTTATTTCACTGAGCTGATTTTTTTGTTCTTTAATTGGAGGGTATGAATAATTTTAAGGACGACTGTGTATTACTGAATAATATATTTAAAATTAAACAAATATCGGAGTAAAACAGTGTCAGACAATATAAAAATAAAACTGAAATATTGTTTATAAAATATCTGAAATCAAGACATAATGAGGAGAACCTAAACTAAGCACAAGTAAGACATTTTGCTCTTTTCTTACAAGTTTAACTCACCAAGAAGACAATGTTGGTGTTCTGGTACAGCGCTCGGGCCACACAGATCCTCTGCCTCTGGCCTCCGCTGAGGTTGATGCCCTGAAACAGCAGCGCAACAAACATCACTTCATTAGTTGCTATGATGCATGTTTGTATCGTTGGGAT
Source organism: Atherinomorus stipes (assembly GCA_023101725.1). Taxonomy (NCBI): domain Eukaryota; kingdom Metazoa; phylum Chordata; class Actinopteri; order Atheriniformes; family Atherinidae; genus Atherinomorus; species Atherinomorus stipes. The sequence continues at coordinate 10,287 of JALJCO010006896.1, forward strand.
GAACGTAAAGACACACCCTCTCCCCGATCTCAGTTTGGTCTCCGAACGGCAGCAGGTCGATGTCTGGCTGAAGAGAGCAGGCGTCAATCACTGCTTTGTACCTGCAAAGAAACAGACTTCACATCAGAAAACCAAACACAGGAGCTCTGCGTCCTCTGAAAGGATCTTCTCACCTCTGCTTGCTGAAGGGACTGCCGAAGGTGATGTTCTCCTCCACGGTGGCGTTGAGCAGCCAGGACTTCTGGGCAGCGTAGGCAACAGAGTTTCTGTTCTTGCTGCATCATGGGAAATGAAACAAACAGATAAGAACTCCAGGTCCTGCTTCCATAACGCCTCAGGGAGCAGGAATACTGATCTAATATGACTCGTAGTGGACAAATCCTAAAATAAAAGGCTGTTTAATTAACATTATTGTCATGAAACAGTGCACCAAGGTTATTATAGTTAACTAAATCTTTGAAAAAAATAAAATAAAATTGAACAAACATTTTCGTTAACTGAAAAAAAATGACAGTTTTTAAAAAACAAAACAACTGAAACTGTATTGTGTCTTTACAAAGCAAATTAAAATCATTGCAAAAACATCCTTAGTGTTAGTCTATTTATACATAAGCCTTTGGGATTGATATTAAATCTATTTCTATTTAATCTATTTACTTTGCTGTACCGGTTTTACTCTGAGTGACTTTCTGATTTTGAATGTCACACAAGACAAATACAGAAACAAAAAACCCAAAAACTAAAACTCAGACAGAAACCCATATAGAACTAAATTAAAACTAAGCATTTTCCAAAAAATAAAAACGAATAAAAACTAGCAAACCTGCTCAAAAATCTAACGAAAACTAACTGATTTGAAAAACAAAGACAAAACTAAACGAAAGCTGAAACTAATTAAAAGCCAAAACTATTATAACCTTGCAGTGCACTGCCAAATATTTAATAAACCTCTTTGAGATGACTAAACAAGTCACAATTCAGTCATTTTCTGCAGAATTTATGGTTTAAAACGAGCAGGAAAACTTTCTCACATTAAAGCCAACTAAAACTGATGTTTTGCTCTGTAAAGTGATTGGGATGATTATTAAAAATCAGGTTTATAGAATATAATTTAACAGTTAATCTCTCTTCATATTTATCTCTGTCCACTTTCCATTTTCATCTTTAAGTCTGTCCTCCCATCAAAATTAAACCTTAAACTACAGATGTTATATTAGATCACCAGGGGTGATCTATTGAGAATAACTGGTTAATATCGTCCTGATATCAGATCAGTATTTCTGCTTTATTCAGCTTCACGATGCGGCACCCAAACATAAGCCGTGAAGATGGAGGAGGGCGACGAAGAGGAGGAGTTATGTTTGGAAAGCTGTCAAACACTGTCAGATATGGGGGATAAATATGGATCATGGATCGGGTTAATGATGAGCTGCAAATGACCAACGACGTCATCGTTATCACCACCAGATACAGCAGCACAAACAAATAAAAACATCAACACGGACAACAACCACTGCAGCGCTCTGCTGGGAGTCTCAACTAAAAATGAAGTTGTTGAAACAAAATGTTATAATCTGGTTAAATGATCATCTTATTCACATATCGCTGCATTTATTTATTTTCACTTGACTTAATAATGTACTTTTTACACGGCTGTTAATATTGTAAAATGTCACATTTCTATGAAATAAATGATTGAGCTAATACTTCCTCTCAGCTATAAAGGTGTGATCTGTGTAAGCACAAAAACAAAGCGGTGTATCCAAGATAAAATTTATCACATCATGTTCTGGCAATGACTCCCAGCATTAAAAGCACGAACCACTCCAGGATCAGAAGCACAAAACTAATGACTTATGTGATGAATAAATCATAATAACACGAAAACAACACAATGAGAAGATAGTTTAGTCTACAGGCTGCAGCTGCTCCTGAACACACACATATAAAAACACTGCTTTACTGTAGAAAACTCTCATGTAACACATATCTTACACTCTTAGTATGTTAAATGTTTAAGTTCATAACAGGAGAGTTAAAAATAGCCTGAACCAGTATGGCTGTTTGGAAGGGTTGCAGGAGAAAGACTTTCTCTCTAAAAAAAAAAAAAAAAACATGGCAGCACAGCTTAAGTTTGCAAAGCTATGAACAAACCACAAGACTTCTGGGACAACGTCCTTTAGACAGACAGGAGGACAAAATTCCTTCACAACCATGTGAGAAACTGATAATGTCAACTTACGGCTGCTCAAGGTGTTTTTACATGCCTCTAAGAGCTGTGGTGGACTCAGTTTTTACACAATTTTTCTGTATTTTTGGGTCAGTTTTTGTTAAATATATAATGATACTTTATTATTGCCTAATAAAGACAACTATTATCTCATTTCTGTTATCTATTATTATTACTATTATCTATGTTTTGACTTAAAAAAATGCAGAAAAGAACATAAGAAACTGAAGGGTTTTTTTTTTCTTTCTACATTTGACATCCTCTCTTTTCCTTTTTAAAATTTTTTACCAATTTAGACATGACATTGTTTTATCAATTTTAACAGGTCCAAAATATGTAAATATTTACATCTGATTACCATGCTAATGTCTACTCTAAAGGACTCTGCGCTATTAGCATTAGCTCAGGAGTTGCTAGCTTGATTGTTTTGTGTAGAAATAGCATCTTTTTTTTGCCTTAACTTTCTCAAATTCAAGGCGTCAAAAACCAAAGCAGGATGAGGGTGAAGGGTAGCACTATGGAGGTTGCCACTTTCCTCCTGAACATGGAAGTTAAAATTTGCTAATGCTAATTAATGGTAAGCCGGTTCTGTAATGTTGCTAATGCAAACTGAATGAGCTGAGTGAGAGTGCAAAACCTGCTGGTCCAGAGGAATTAAACTTGTACCCATCACCTTTGATTTGTATGTTTTCCTCTCAAAAATTTCCCTTAACTTGTGCATGACATTTAATTTCTCCTCCAGGTCCGTTTTCAGAATTGTGGAAGGTATAGAAATGTTTTGTTGATTGATTTTTGAGTCATTGACATGATAAAGGGCAGAAATGAGGCCTAAACTAGAGAAATGAGACAAGGCTCTGGTATTCTTCATAATTTATGGTACTTTTCTTATATCTATAGTGGTTTTTACCATTTTATGTCCCATATTTTGGTTATCATACTTATCTGATCAAGTCTAAAAGGGTGAAAATCTTCAGAAAACCTGGCAGAACTGGTTTATATAAATGCAGAATAATCTTATATAAAAACAAAACTGAATGAAGAAACTAATCAAGATTAAATGCATATGTTTGTGTTCATGAGAAACACAGCCCCGACTGCAGGAAATCCTTATGGAACTGGAAAACATCACTTTTGGGTCAAATGAAGAATGACAACGACAAATGAAGTTAAAACTGATGAGAGGAAATAGGCAGGAGAGGCAAATGAGGGGTCAAAGGGTCAATTCAGATCTGAAACAGAAAGCAGGAGACCGGAAGAAGAAGGTGTACCTCCTGACGTCTTCGTCAGACTCCTCTGTCTCTGACCAGCTGTCAAAGCCAGTGTTAGAGTTAGCCTACCGTCATCAACAGTGTGTATAACTGTTTATAAGTGGAAATGAAGACAAAACACCAAACAGATAAAGATAGAAAGAGAAAAGGAAGGAGCTTCCTTCTTTGAGCTGCAAAGCTGTTAAACATAAAAACAACGGGGATGTTTTCAAGTCGAACCTCAGACAGTGAAGGCATGAAGTTAGCTTGCCAACTGTTTATCAAATTAACCTTCCCACCCCGGAGAAAGGCGCTGCGTAAGTGATGCAGTCACTGTCTGTCTGTGATAATTAGGTTTTGCGGTTTCTTCGATAATCATGTTTCATATCTAATTTGCCTGAGGGAGTAAAAAGGGTACGCATGGCTCCGCTAAAATAAGGGTTTTATCTTTTATAGATGCAAATATTGGAGATCTGAACCACTTTGCCTCATTGTTTTGTGAATTGGTGACAATATTCTTCTTAATTTACAAATGAAACCATTGTTCTTTGGAGCAGTGGTTCCCAACCTTTGGATCCCATCGCCCTGCCCCTTACTGAAACTATGCTTCCCAGCTTGCATGTCCATGTGGTGCCCGTAAGGGTTAAATATGGGCTGTGTGGGTACTGAATGGGCATGGGCTTGAATTGGGTTGAGTTTGAATTGAGTTTATTTATTTAAAAAAGGACAGTGCATACTAATGTACATAGATAATGTAAATATTCAGGATTAAAGCTAATTTTCATGCTTAGTCCCAAGCCACACAGAAAACCTTTCAGTTGTGTAGAAATGCTAAGATCTCATTGAACATCAGTAAATCCCGTGAGAGTGTTGTCACAGGAAAAGCAAACGTATAGAAAAATAGACTTTTTGGATCATTGGATCAACTTTTTGACGAAGTATACAGTACATGTTTTAAAATACTGTTATAAAGCAGATTACTGCCATATTTCTTAGATCACTCACTATTTCAGTACCTAATTAGATTTGGCGTATTGTTTATTTGATTAAAGCAACCTTTACCGATGTTGCATTCTTACACTATTTTTCTAACAGGGTAAAATGCTATAAATGATGTAATGGAACTTTAAAATACAAGACAGACCCACCATTAATCAAAATAAAATATTATTCTAATCTCTAAAAATTCAATGAAAACTTCAACCAATCCTTGAAGTGGGGTGCACCTCTAGGATTGTCCAACAGACCTGCCTGTCAGACCTTTGATTCTGCATTGGGAGGTGGAGGGAATGAAGGGGTGTGTCTTAGGAGTGAGGCGGGACTGTTTATATTCAAATAATCTTGCTGTGCTTTCTGAAACGCAAGATCGGTAAAGGTTGCTTTAATTCAGCTTCTAAAAGAAGATGCATCATCCGTCATCAGCCAAGCAGTTTTACTGCATTTCATCGGAGTTCATGCGGGTTTTGGGGCGAACTGAAACCCTGTTAGGAGTCTGTGTGGATGAATGTTTCAGAAAGGCGACACCAGAGGAGAGACGGTACCTTATGTTCCCCTCGTTGACCATCTCACAATCAGGCTGCCTGAGGCGGCAAGAAGGCAGGAAGCAAAGTGAGACAAAGACACACACACAAACACACACCCAAAGATCCAAAGAAAGGTTAGTGTGCAGCTTTGGAACATGGAAACGTGAGATTTGCTTTGCCAGCTCAGCTGTTAGCAAGAAAGCTAACGTCATAAGCAAAATAAAAGACCAGAAACTTTCCATACAGCAGACAAAAAGTCATTTTACTTTATGAGCGACAAGCTAAGATATGCAGTTATATCCCAGTTCCACATCACAATCATGGGTATCAGAACAGGCCGTGTACTGTTGGCTACAGCCTGCAAAGCAAACAGGATGAGATGATGCCAGATGATACAAAGTTCAGAAGAACAGCAGGATTAATGTGGTGCAAATAAGAAATATTCTGATGCAATATTTAATATTTTGCGGGTTGATGTTCATAGAGACCTGCAAACAAGTTTAAAGGAGCTGTATCATGATTTTCAAACATCCAAGTCAACTACAGGCATATATAAGCTAAATATGTTCCCCTCGCCACTATAGAAACTAATTTGTTGTTAAAAGGAGTACAGCGTAAGTTCCAGCTTTTTTCCAGAAGTTCGCCCCCTCTGGCGACAAGTGGAAGTGACGCTAACGTCATGCACACGCATGAACTGTTTCGACTGCGTTGGTCTCTAATTTAACCCAAATTACACTCAGTCTGAGCCCAAAGTTAGAGACACGATATCTACTGAGGTAATAAAGTCATAAATCTGCAAGTTGTTCATGGTTTGATCGTTGAATAAACTGACGGACTGTATGCTAACGGTAACAACAGGCTAACGCTGGTTTGTAGTTCAATTATCCAACTTCAGAGGCTGAGACCACGATTACCTTATTAAATTACCGCATCAACTAAATTTCACAAGTGGCTAGAGTGTTTCTCTTCCCCGGGAACAGTCATATGGCTGTCATACTGCCGCATTTACATGCTAAAAACTTAGCATTGCAATATTCTGCATCCTTTTTTCGGTCATTCCTCACATTTACCTTGTTAGCTTGTCTCCCCCACAAGCGCCCCTAGAGGCTTCGTACCCGAAACTCTCGCATTGAGCATGCAGAAACAGTACTATAGACAACTGCAGTAAAGAAAGATCAGCTCATTCTACAATTCAGGCAATTGTAAGAGCATGTGGAGGAAAGAAAATAATAGCATTTAACATTTAAACTTGTGCAATGCACCTTTAAATATTAGTTTTTTTTTATGCGTCTAATTTCCAACACGGAAGTAAAACTGCTGACTGCACTGACCCACCGAAGCGCTCGACCAATCTCGACATGTTTTACGCCCATTTCAAGACGTCGCCCCAGAACAGACACTGATTCTGAGGAGTCACAGATTTGGTTTTTACATCGGCTTTGTAACTCACGTGGACACCATTTGAAAACACTGATGGATAATCGGACTCTGATCGATGGAATAAAACGGACCAGCCTGTTATTGAGCTCTATGCTCGACCCAGACTCTGATATAGAGTTTAAAGTACACGCAGTACCACAGAGACCCTGACAAGTAACGAAATTAGCAAACAGGTCATAGGCTAACAGTTAGCATTGAGCTGGTAGATGTTTTCACTCACCGGTGTCTGTCCATGAGGCGTTTTTACGGTGGGAACTGCGTCAAGTATCAGAAGTAATCCCCGAGAAAAAACACTTTACTGCACGAGATTCATGAAGTTGTTAGGAGTGAAGCTCACACACAAAGTTGAGGTTTTTTCCTGCTCCTGAAGATAAAATCTAACCACCTCTGGCAAGTCGATTCGTCCAGTAGAATGAATAAACTCCCACACTGAACACAACCACATTTATCTTTTTTTAAGAGCTTTAAAGAAAAGAAAATTTTTCCCAACTCTGGAGCAAACGTCTGTTAGCTGATGGCTGCTTGTCTCGGAGGAAATCTTCCCGCAGGCTGTTCGTTTCTCCTCAGAGTGTGTATAGGTTAGGATTCTCCTCCAGTTTCTCTTGAACAAAGTGGTCATCTTGCTACATTGCTGCGCATGCGTATTTGTCGCTTCATGAATGGCGCCACCTCATTACGTACACCGGTGGCCAGTCAGTCGTGTTAAGGGAGCTAAAGCTTGGCCCGAATATTCATATATATTACTCAAATATGCACAAATGAAGAAAAAAATGACTTAAGTGATGTTTTTATGATGAAGCAACACAGTAACAATCTGCAAATCTCTTTAGTCAATTTTTCATGATACGGCTCCTTTAATTTGGACTAGTTTGTATGCAGATACAATTCTATGTGCCTGATTAAATCCCTGGATCTAATGAGAAATAACATGTTGATTTACGAGATCACTTAAAGTATCTGTACTTAACATAAGAACTGTCTGTCAGGAACTTCATCGCTGCTCGTACAGATGCTAACACACACAGCAAATTGCTTGCAGCATCTGGGATGCTGTACGAACATGTCTGCTTTATAAAATGTTCTTACTTGCTCCAGTAGACCAATCCATCTATCGCCTGCATCTCACCCAGCATGGCCAGCAGCAGGGAGGATTTCCCACAACCCACCTGGCCCACAATCATTGTCAGCTGACCTGTAGGAAGAAATGATACAGGAGAATATTTTGTATGTGATTTAAATGTGATTGAGATTAATTACAAAGCATCTAATTAAACATACATTTTTTCTAGTTGAGTCGCACCTTTAGTCTTTAAATATTTGACAAATTTATAATCACTTATTTTAAAACAAATAAAACTTTATTTATATAGCACTTTTCATACATAAAAACAAAAAAAGTGCTTCACATTACATCAAAATACTGTAGATAAAAACAGTCACACATGCACATCCATCATTATCTCACACCCACCTATACCCTATTAGCCCCTTTAAAAACCACCCTATCACAGAAGATACATTCAAAGATACACATTTCTTCTCCAGTGTTTAATTAATTTTTTTGAATAAATGAAAAAAATTGAATGAGTTATGATACACCTTTTTACTTTTACCATCAGACATGTCTGAAATTTCTTTAGTATAAAGTCAACTAAATGTTTACAAAGGACAATAATAGGGATGCACAATATTGGAATTTTGGCCAATATCCGATGTGCCAATATCTTAAAACTCATATGGCCGATAACCGATACCGATATTTAAGTTGAGAAAAATAAGCAGTCATTGCAAATATCAGTTTTGTTATCCGTTTCCAACACTTTGAAAAATAGGAGTGGGAAAAAATATCAATACACTGAAATATCGCAATATTTTCATATGCCAATATCAAATTGATATTTAAAAATGGGGAATGATTATTTTATTTACAAAATCTCGCGAGATTTCATCATTCTGTTACAAACTCATGATATTTTGGGAATTATTGCAAGATTTCGTTACTAAAATAGATCAAAACTGTGTTTTTAAATGTCAATATGATATCAGCACATGAAAATATTGTGAAATTTTCATGAATTCTCACGAGATTTTGTAACAATGATGAAATATCATGAGATTTCATAAGTAAAATAAATCCTGCATTTTCAAACATCAATATGATATCAGCATATGACAATTTCACGATATTTTCATATGTCAATATCAAAACGATATCTAAAACCGTGGTACCGATCTTTTTTACTTACAAAATCTCGCAAGATTTCATTGTTCTGTTACAAACTCACGATATTTCGGGAATTATTGCAAGATTGCGTTACTAAATTGATCGATACCGTGTTTTTAAATGTCAATATCCTATCAGCACATGAAAATATCACAATATGTGTGAATTCTCGTAAGATTTCGTTGGTAAAATAGATAGATACGGTATTTTTAAATGTCAACATGATACCAGCATCTGAAAATATTGAGATATTTCAGTGTATTGATATTTTTCCCCACCCCTAGTCTTTAGAAGTTTAAAAGTCTGTAAAAAAGAAGTTTTTTTGGAGAAGAAGTTGTTTGGGGTTTAAACAGCGGGCTGATCGGTTAAATATCGGTGGGTTGGCCAATGTCTGATACTCAGTTTTAAGGCCAATGTAGGCCAATACCGATAGGGGCCGGTCATATCGTGCATATCCCTAGACAATAAACCTGTTATTATTGAATGCATACTGGTATCATGAGAACTTTGAGACCTTTAATGGAAATCACAAAGCTTTAATGCTGGTTTCAAACAAATAACCAAACACAAATCTTCGAAATCTTACACCTCCTTTGACGTCACTCATTTTCTTCCCCACTAAATTTAACCATCTGCAGCATCACTTCTAAAAAGCCCGTTAAAGTATGTCCACACTTGACAAACTCACATCTGTAACAAGTACAAAAGCACACGCAGATACAGTTCAGTTACTCCAAGTAAAATCCCACCAGCACTTTGGCAGAACAACAAATCCTGTTTGTCCGAGTAGTAGCATGCCTGGGATTGCAGTCAAGTCATTTCCCGAGGAAGATCTAAGTGAGTGATATACTACACGGTTCATCTGTTGGCGGCTCCTCAACACGTCCCCGTCTCCTGACACTTGGTATTTTGGTGACAAGCGTGTAGCATGGCTAATTCTTGACGTAACAGCAGGCCTGTTTCACCCCTGAACCAGTGACCCATAATCTGTCAGATTAGCTACAGAAAGAGAAATAAAAACATTAGAGAGCATATCTGCTCATGAGAAGAAAAAATGTAATAGAGGAAGAGGGCGTACATCAGGGAGAGCAGGTGATCGAGCTTATAACTAACACTTGACGGTTTAAAAATATCCTAATGCTCAGCTTAAGATTGGGTACTTACCACTTACAGAGTGAATATTATGTTGAGTACTTTAACTGTCCAAGCTTTGTAAAGTCAAAGCTGAGGCTGAGACATTTGTCAAACCTCCCCAGATAAGCTGGGATCTATAAAACAGAAACTTCATGTGAAGGCTCAGGTTCAGAGGAAGTAAGCACAGATGTGAGGAGGAGATATCCCACCAGTGTAAAAGATAAAAATGAACTGAAATCTTAAATAAAATCAACGTAAAGTTTGATAACAAGGCTTAAAAATTAGATGACATAGGTGAGAAAAATCCACATCAAACTGCTTTAAAGTAGGGATGGGCACAACTTGACTAACCAAATAGTCAAAACGGTCTTTGCTACAAGCTTTATCAATACATAGAACCGATCAGCAGTGTTGGGGAATACATGTATTTAGAATATGTACTTATAAGAAACTGTGTTCCGGTGAAGTTACTATTTAAATATGGGTATTTAGAATACAGTTACTTTTGTAATACCATTAGAATACTTGTGTGTTTGCCACATTTCCCCAATAAATCTATTTGTGGCATAAACATAGTGTTGCGTAGGTTATCCCATAATTCCCAGTAAATAACAGCACCTAAACACTCCCTATGCTGCTAGCATCACAGCCGCATTCACATGTGAGGTCAGGTATGGATTCAGACAAGGAGCCGAATCCACCTGCATCAAATGATGGAAACAATGCATTCATGTCCTGGAAATACAAACTTTTTACATTAAAAAAGGAGCAGGATGAGCGAAACCCGACGGTGCAGTGTAATCTGTCTGCCTGTGAACAACCTACTAAAGACTCAAACTCTAATCTGAAAAAACACCTTAAATTAGGGCGCTTTTGTTTGCAGAGTTGGTACTTTTGCTTTTAATTGCATTTTTGACAGCTAAAGGAGCTTCACATTATAAGAAATCTGCACAGATGAGATTGCAATCTGCTTTTAAGGTGGCATTAAGTAGTTTAGGTACAGAAACAGAAACAATCTGTACACTGTGATAAATCTTGCATCCTGAGTAAAAACAGTGGTATGCTACTTTTATGCATTTTTTATTCAGGAAATCTGACCAGCAGTGTAACCTGTGATGTTTACTTTTGTGACGAGGATGAGTGAAATGACTGTACTGTACCGAAAAAAAAAGAACTGTGACTCGTGTACAGAGGTACACACCGAACTGCGATTTTTGTGTACCGCTACAGACCTTTGAATAAACTGTACACAGCTCTAGTTCCAGCAGAAACCCGTTTCTGCTTCCCCACTGCTTCCGTCTGAGTTTTCTCCGACAGTGGAGACAGACAAGAGCAAGACAGCCACTAAACCATCACAGAGATGTTGCCTCTGGAACAAAAACACCAGACTGGAAGACGATTGACTGCTTTATGTAGTTTTACTTTTGCTCTTATTGTTGAAGTTAATATTTCAGGTCGATAACAGTTTGTTTTCATGAGGTTTTTTTAATTTAAAACAATTTTATGTCTTCTTGATAGTTTGTTGTTCTGTAAAATGGGTTGCACTTTAAATATTTGTAAAGTGCAACATGTATAAAACTGAACTGAGTTTAAGACAATGCTTTAAAACCAGACTGGTGATATTGAGAAACAAATTTGTTGGAAAAGATGAGTTTACTGTTATCTGTTGCTACTTCTGTGAAGGTAAAATGTTGGCCCCTACCTGTGGGGATGCGGATGTTGATATCTGATAGCGTCAGCAGGTTGTTGCCCCAGGTGAAGGATCCGTTGGTCAGCTGTAAAAAACATTGTGGATTCATTTATTCTGTGCATCAGATCATGCAGCACATACGTGCCGTTTCCATGTTATATGCTGAAACCAACACAGCGAGTTGACTGCAGTGAACACTGGGTTCAACGTACAAGAGAAACCAAACCAAGTTCTCATTTTACAGGTTCTGGAGGTCGTTATAATAAAAACTGACACATCACTATAGGTGGAGGAAAGTGTCCCAGTCTATACAGAATCAAAAATTTGTGATGACTTGATTTTTCTTTTTTTTAAATTCTCCTTTTACTCCTTTTTACCATTTATGGCTCATGTTAATTTGACGCCGCTGGCATCAAATGCTAATTTTTCTCCAGTTAACTTACAGTTGCACACAAACACTCATCCAGTTGTTACTGTGATAATGCATAATCATGTAATAGCAGCTTAAACAAATACATTGATTACATTAATACTTATGCATTAGAGTTCAAGGTCTGTAGTGGGTGAATTACTAAGATTTTTTTTTTTTTTAAAGAAGCCCATAAACACTTCGATTGTGAAAACAACATTTTCAGTAACAATCACTACAGACCTCCAAACTTCATTTGACCTTCCAGCTCAAGAACAGTGGCAGAGAGCTTCATGGAATGGGTTTCCATGGTGATCAGCTGCATCCATCCATACATCACCAAGTGCAATGCAAAGCATGGATGCGGTGGTGGAAAGCAGCCACCACTGGACTCTAGAGCAGTGGAGGCGTTCTCTGGAGTGACGAATCACGCTTTTCCATCTGGTAATCTGATGGACGAGTCTGGGTTTGGCGGTTGCCAGGACAACAGTACTTGTCTGACTGCACTGTACCAAGTGTAAAGTTTGGTGGAGGGGGGATTATGGTGTTGGGGTGTTTTTAGGAGCTGGGCTTGGCCCCTTAGTTCCAGTGAAAGGAACTCTGAATGCTTCAGAGTACCAAGACATTCTGGACAATTCCATGCTCCCAACTTTGTGGGAACAGTTTGGAGCTGGCCCCTTCCTCTCCCAACATGACTGTGCACCAGTGCACAAAGCAGGTCCATAAAGACCTGGATGCAGAGTCTGGTGTGGAGGAACTGGACTGGCCTGCACAGAGTCCTGACCTCAACCCCATAGAACACCTTTGGGATGAATTAGAGTGGAGTCTGCGAGCCAGGCCTTCTCATCCAACATCAGTGTGACCTCACAAAAGCACTTCTGGAAGAATGGTCAAAGATTCCCATCAACACTCTCCTAAACCTTGTGGACAGGTAATATAGTGTGCCTTTGGCATTTGAAATCAATAAAATTAAATTGGAAAATTACTTGGAAAAAAAATACCCCCAAAAAATCTTTGTCCATGTCCAGGGAGAAATTTTTAAAAAATGACATTGGAAGAAATATTGCTAGAAATTGATATTAAAATGTAAAGCATACTCTGATGCATTTTAACATTTTTTTTTATTTCTGCAATTATTGAAATTAATTAAAACTGACGTAAAACCAATGAAAGGGTAAAAAAAAAAGGAATAATTGGGGGAAATGATTAAATTTCCTCAGAAAAGAGGAGGAAACTAATCTAAACTCTGATTACTGCCCTCAAACATCAGTCCAGATCTAAATAAACATCTTCCCTCAAACACAGAAAAGTTTTTTAATTTCTTGCCTTCTCTAAGTTATTGATGGTATTCAATCTTCTATGATCGTGCAAATAGAAGTAATGTGATATTTTTGGCAAGTTTCTTTAACATATGTTTGCAAAGTGAGATCAGAAACTGAATATTTTGGTTATAGATGGAAGTTTGGACAATTAGTATAAATCTGTCAGCTGTGATGGATGTCCAGAAAACAAGAACACTGACCAGCAGCAGGGAAACATGGAGCAGACCTCCGCATCTAATCCCTGCTCTGCATCCCTTCTTCCTGCAGGGACCCTGTTTACATTCCTCCCATCTGCTGCTTTTGTTTATATTATGTTTATTTTAGCTGACAATCCCCCAAAGCTTTTCCTCCACAGCTCTGTGTCACTGCTTTCCAAAAGGCTTTTACTGATCTGAACATCTTTGATTAGGAACCTAAATAACCGATGATGCAAATATTGGATTTTACTATTCAATACTTTGGGTGCATCTAAAAAAAAAAAAAAAACTTAAAAATTATGAAATGAACATTTAAAAAACATATGCAGGCACTGTTAGTTCTTGTGAACAGTACATATTTATCTTTTTAATCACAATGAAGGAACTTTGCTTCAAATAACACATTATCCAGGCATCAGTAGCATAAACACATGTTGCATGTTGCAGATTTATAAAAAATTGTTGCCAAAGGAAAAAAAAAAAAAAGGCTGTTCAAAAAGGAAATCAAGATCAGATACAGTAAACAAAGGGGAAAGGAGGAGAACGGAAGTGGAGGGGAGATGCGTATAACGGAGTGAAACATGACAGTAAATAAATATGGGGTCTGACTGGAGGTCAGTGCTGCATAATCAATGAAAGATAATCTAACAGAAAGGGAAGGAAGCTGCATAACTTGGTCCTGAACAGATGAGAACTTATTATAAAAACTAAATAAAAACATTAATTATCCTGATATATCTGTAAATTTCTTCTTTAGAAAATTTAGCACAAACCTAAAAGGGAACACTTAAAGGAATAGTACACCCACAGAATGATGTGCGTTCATTTTCTACTCACCCTCATGCTGAGAAAGACACTCGTATAATGGAGTTCACCGGGGCTCAAACCAAAAAGGTCCATAAAAGTCCACAAAAACTTGTCAATATTCCTCCATACTGCCCGTCCAATGTAATCCAAGTGTCCTGAGTGGGTAGCGTCCATACTTTACTCCGAACTACATCATGTAGTATATTTTTATAGCCTAAACAGTACTACATTGCAATTTCTATTTGCGTGTTTGTGCGCGTTCACGACATTACGGAAGCTGCGGCGTTAAGCGCCTACACTGCCGATAATGCAAGCGTAGAAGAAAAAATTCACCGTTAACATTGTGCAAAGAGAAAACGAGCTGCGGACAAACACAAGAGGGGCTGGCTATTGATTTAAAACAAAGAAAGAAATAGAAAGAACGCGCAAACTCGTCAGCCGTTGCTTCCATAGTGTCGTGAACTCGCAGGGGCGCGCTTCAAAGCAGCTAGATGTGGTACTGTTTAGGCTATAAAAAAAAAATACTAAATGATGTACTTTCAAGTAAATTTTGGACACTACCCACCAGTGATGTCAAAAAATAAATGATTGATTCTCAGATACTGATAGATTCTAAACATTAGTATCTAGTTAGATATTAATTAGAACAGGTATCGATATTTAAATGCCACTTCGGCGTCTGCTGAGTCTCGGAACGCATCAGCCGCCTCTGCCCTTTTAAACAGGCACCACTGCGGGCAGCCCCTCCCGTACAGCATCTCTCTGGAGGATCCATTGTTCACAGTGTGGCTAACTTAGCGACTTTAGACCTCTCTATTAACTTTTTTGTTATAACAAGTGACCAGTGATAAATCCAGTGTTACTGGACACTCGTGCAGACTGACGTGAAAACGCGAATCGCTTACTTTTCTCAACGAGCCACGGCAGCTACCACAGGCCCCGCCCCCACATAGCAGCGCGAGCCTCGTGCTCGCGAGGCAGCATCTCAGCTTCGCCCTAACTAGTATGTCTGTTTACTTCATTTGGTCTCAAATATTGTGAAGAAAAGGACATGTAAATAAGTTCACTCACTGGTGGTTGAAGGTTTTACTCTGCACAAACTTGATCTTAAAAATAATTTGTTTTCCATTTTTGTGGTCTTTTCTCATATATATATATATATACATACATATATTTGTTGTGTGGTATGGATTGTTATTTTTATTTATTTATCCATTTATTAAAGGGGGGGGGGTTCGCCCTTCAGTATCAAAAATAGTATTGGGTATCGACCACGATCCTTAGTATCGGCATCGAGAAAGAAATTCTAGTATCGTGACAACCCTACTACCCACTCAGGACACTGGGATTACATTGGACGAGCAGTATGGAGGAAAATTGACAAGTTTTTGTGGACTTTTATGGACCTTTTTGGTTCAGTCGCCAGTTAACTCCATTATATGAAAGTTGGGGAGAAAACGAAAACCTGTCTGATCTCCGGCTGCATTTGAGATATTAAAAAAGTGCTTCAGAGTCTTGCTCAGCATGAGGGTGAGTAGAAAATGAACGCACATCATTCTGTGGGTGTACTATTCCTTTAAGACATACACCTGGTTACAATCTTGAACCAGCAGTTTAGAGAAGGGGCAGAGAATAAGACAGGTCCATAAAGAAATAACCCCAACCATCACCTGTCAAACACCTTTGGTGTGGTCTAAAGCTCTGGTGGTCTGATTAACTGGAGAAAAAAAAAAAAGACATCACCTAGGGGAGAGGATGGCATTGAAGCAGAACCCCGAGAACACGATGCAAACTAAAATTTGGAATTAAAACAATGTTTTATACTCAATACTGAGTATGTTCAGTGTGGGAAACCAACATATTCAGCTGTAATTAGTGGACACTTGTCTGGACGGCAGCATCACTCTACAGGGAAGAGACAGGAAGAGGAGCCTTCACAGAGGGGCTGAGAAAATGCTGGACATTTCCACAAGGCCTTTCAAGGGGCAACAAATTCTCGTGTGAATTCTACACTTCCTGTGCGCACACATACAAACAAACACACGCACACAAATACCCCCCACAAACACATGTAAGACATGTAGGATTCCCGGTACAGACCTCTGGATGTACAGTAGATATGAAACATCTGCCAATAAAACTCATAACCATCTGTACATTGTTTTAATTAGCAATTTGCTATTTATTTTACTTCTCTTATGATAATTGAATCCATCCAGCTCTCACTTATTTATATTTTGCGCAAGTAGCCAGACTTTGTTGATATCTCTGAAAGTGTCTTGAGCAACAGTTTTCCAGGCTTTTTCTCAAACTCATTTCCAGTCCAATCCTTGTACCTGAATGTATTCAGAGGAATGTGGGGGCTTTGTCTTTTGTTTGTTAAGCCATTTAACACAGATCTATTTAACTTTAAAGCATAAATAAGGCCCTTAACTCACAGAATGAACCAATCTTGTTTCTAGATGACAGAAACTTGGCAAAAAAGGTTTACAAAATATCTTGGACACTTTGTTACCAGCAGCCAGGCCAAAAGATATAACTGTCATTGTCATTGAATTACTAAAAAACAGAAAAGATAACAGTTTGAAATAGATCACAGTATTTTTGCTGCAAAGAACCAACTTAACTGAAAACTTGGTGTGTCTCAGCATGGTTTGCAGAAACTGAACCAAGTGGCCAAAAGCAGTTTCAGGACTGAAAACACCTATATACAGCAGATGATCAGGATCTGAAAGTAATGCCCTGAAGAAATAGGAACAAATCCAGCAAAGACCTGAACCGGGACCTGAGAGATCCATCTGGACCTTCAGTCGATCCATCTACTGTTGGCCAAAACCTCTTAAGAAATGGTCTGATGGAAAGAAGGCTGTCAAAAAGCCATTCTTTAGGAAGGGAATCAGGGAGAAATTCTAATGTTGTCCAAGAGACAAGAACTGAACTGAAAATTAGTGGTTACAGGTCTGATGGAGGGTCTAGATCTGAACATTATTGAAGCAGTGTTAGATCATCTGGTCAGAGAACGAAACAGAAGGCAGAAACATACAATAAAAAGTTTTGGAAAGTCCTTCAAGAAGCCTGGAGAACTGTTGCTGAGGATGACTTAAAGGCAAATGCCACCTCTGGGTGAAATTGAGCCTCCCCCCACAGTCCCCTGAGTTGGACAAGTGGTCAGAAGCGCTTTCTAGCCGACCCATTCATTCTCTGAATCTGGCAGCACTGACTTTAGCTTAGCTTAGCGTAGTTGCTGTAATCTGGTGGTTCCAACTAGCACCACTTGGCAAAAGTGAACTAATTAACTTGAGATTTCTTACAATTATGTTTCGTGACCTGCACATTCTGATAGAGAACAAACAAGAAGCCGATTTCACATTAAAGGACTGACTAGCTGGCATTCAATTGGGGAACTATATGCTGCGGAAGTACAGGCGAATCATAGGCGAATCATTGGCGAAGCACCGTGGATAGTAGCAAAGGCAGCACGCATGCGCAGCATCCGGTGGCAACCCTGTTTAAGGAAGTTGGGGATGCTGTGCATGCGTGCTGCTTTCGCTACTATCCGCGGTGCTACACCTGTGATTGGCCTGTACTTCCGCGGCATATAGTTCCAATTTCAATTTTTTCAATAGCTTTATTAGCATGACAAGACAGTGCTTATATTGCCAAAGCATATAACAATACAATAATATCAAACATATATATAATATCAAACAATATCATACAAACATTCAAAAACAGATTGTTTTTGAATAAAATGATAGTTCCCCTATTGAATGCCGCCTAGTCAGTTCTTTGATATGAAATCGGCTTGTCGTTTGTACTCGATCAGAATGCGCGGGTCACTAAACGTAATTGGAAGAAATCTCAAGTTAATTAGTTCACTTTCGCCAAGTGGTGCTAATTTGAAACACCAGATTAAAGCAACTATGCTAAGCTAAGCTAAAGTCAGTGCTGCCAGATTCAGAAGATGACTGGGTCGGCTAGAAAACGCTTCTGCCCACTTGTCCAACTCAGGGGACTGCGGGGGGAGGCTCAATTTCACCAGAGGTGGGATATGCCTTTAAAGAAATAAGCTCGTAAAGAAGACTCAGACTGTGTTGAATAAGCTGCTCCGTTTCCAGCTTGTGAAAGTTATAGAAACTATTTTAACTTCATATTCTGTATTCATATACAGAATACAATACTGTGACACAGTTTAGTAAACTGTTGCTGCTATTTCCTGAAATGAAAAATGAAACACGACTCAAGACATCTGCAAGCACAGTACAGATTAAGAACAATACAGTAAGCACCTCTGAGTTTACATGTGGATTAAAAATTAAATGTTTAAATCATCCCTCAACTGTTTGTTTTTTTCCACCCACATCCAGAGAAACTGTTGCATCCTGGTGAGAGACATCGCTTATAATATTATCTAGAGATTTTAATAATTCTTCATTCAGAATTAAAAGACTTTGAACGTTTTGGTCAAACCAGCTTTTTTTTTTATGGTTACATGGTTTTTTGACGAGAACCTGTGTTTCCTCCATTTATTTCTCTGTGTTTAAACTCATCTATTCTACAAAATCTCCAAGTTACATGCCAAACAGTCTGGACAGCCAAATGTGTCACAAACAGAAACCCAGAACCAGACAAAACAGCTGGTTCTGATGCAACTGACAACGTGCCTTATCCTCTGCAACGTTAGACAAGCCATAAAGTTCAAGAAAGTCTCTTTTGTTGATGACGGATCATATGTAGTCAGAAAGGATACAAAATCCATTTGTCGGTCAGTCAGTGTCATGTAAAACCTTTAACATGGACTGCTTGTCTCTTTGTATTAAAATTTAACCATTTAATCGCTTCAATCATTCCCCAAGTTCTGAACTTTGACTCTGACCTTTACAGCCACATCCTCCGTTTCTGTGGGTCTCATCTGCCGCCTGGTCGGCTGCTCGTAGTTGTCCATCTGGTAGCGCATTGGCTGCTTCCTGTTGAAGGCTTTGGACTTGAGAGAGATATCAAAAGGACAAGGGGGGGGGTGGGGGGAGATTTGAAGTTATCATTTACTAATAAACACACAACTTTCCCTTCATCCGCTTTAGTTCCTGAGGGAGAAGAAGATGTAGTCCCAAAGGTTTCAATCCCATTATTGTCACATTATGTTTTTATTATCACAGGACACACAAACATCAAAGACGCTACTTGCTTTGTACTTTATGTGAAGTCACTTGTTATCACTGTACAACAGAGTTCACAATCCGAAATTATAGGCAGCAATACAACTTCAGGAACTGAAGTTAATGGGGAAAGAAACAAAGTGAAAGAAAACTTTAAAATTTATGAGTAAAGAATGAAGTCTAGCAAGTTTGGTGTTAATTCACAACATTATTTAACATTTTTCACACACAAGTGAAAAGTATGCCATAATGTTGAAAGTAGAGGAGAGTGTAATGGACAAAATTACTGTTAATAGGACACAATTAGACCAGCAGTCAGCAGAGGCTGCATCACTGACGAAGCCAGCGACTGATCTGGCCAATGATAAGCCAGCAATGGTACCAGAGCGGTCAGGGGGGGCAAATTCAACAGAGGCTACCGTGGTAACTCATGAGTCTAACACAGCCAGTCATTACCAAGGGGCAAGCTCCACTGGAGAAAAGTGAAACCCGGAAGTAGCTTTTAAAATAATTGTAGTTCTTTCTTCATCCACTAGGGGCTCCAGAACACAGCAAATCCCCATACTCTGTTATGTGCTCTCATGTTTTACTTTGTACTGTATGCGTTTCTGCGTTAAGGACTGCAGATGGAAATTAGCTTCATGCTAAATCTGGTGCAGCCATCTCTTTATCTTGTCTGGAGCATTCCACCTGAAAATAAACGCTAGATTTGTGCGAGTGAAATCCATCTCAATCCGCACCTTTGGGCCTCTACTCATATGTGGCGGTGACTATGTTTGAAACTCGCTCTCTCTCTTACTGTATTTTGTTTTTTTCCGTTATTTTGGTGTGTTCGGGCCATTTCTGGGCGGAGATTTGCGTATTTGTCTCCAGCCAATGACTGAGCTAATGACTAAGCACTCTGTGAGGATAAACTTATCAACTGGAGTAGACACCAGTCACTCAAATTCTCAAAAATGCCAGATGCAGCAAGGAAAAGAAGTACTCTGCAGCGAAAAGAGCGTTACACAGTGCACACTTGAAAACCAGGGCCAATATTGGTTTGGCTTTCACCAGCTTCTGAGCTTTGAAGAAGCATGGGCTGAAGAGGGATGTGGCCATTAGCCCATGGGGAGGGGCAATTACATTGAATAGTGTTCACAAACAGAAATGGGGAAAAACTCTGGATTCTACTTTTAAGAAATAAGCAACCTCGAGTGGTGCAAAAACAGCTGACACATGAATATTGTGATGAAAATTAGAGGGTAAAATGAGCCCCCTTAGCAGTTCTAGGTATAAATGGTCATATTTCTTTCTCCTTTGATCAAACACTCATGAAAATCAAAGGAAAAGCTATGAACTGAGAGACATGGAGGTTTTATTTAAACAGAGATAGAAGCACCCAAAAAACAAAGGGGTAAAAGTTAAGCCCTTTATGGCTCCAGTGTTAAATCAATAAAGACTAGAAAACTAGCTTGACTTCACAAATGTCTTCCTATAAGATATGCACTAAACTACATTTGCTCTCTCTGTTGTGAGTTATCAGTTTCAGCTGACTGGTTTGGCATCAATAATACTCACCATCCCCAGGTTTTTTTTCCCCGCTTCCATAGAAACCGAGATGTCACCATTTCTCCAGCTGTCGTCTCCAATTTCATCACTCTGGAGAAACTCACCAAGCTTCTGGACACTGTAAGAACACACACAGCTAATGAGATGCATGACTGTTACAATTTCAATACCAGCAATCTCTCAGGAGTTTAGAGTTTCTCTTCTCTGCTGTCAACTTTCCCTCAAGTTACTTTAATTAGATTTATCCCTGAAACCATCCACAGTTTGCTTTCCTTGTTTAGTCACATCTACATCCCCACCCTCTGCCCTCAGACACGTGAAAAATCCACAACAGGAACGTTTCGAAGCACTTCTCACCTGACGAGAGCCTTCACGGCAAATCTGACGACCGTGGAGAGCAGGAAGAGAGGGGTGACCAAGATGTGAAACAACGCCAGCGCTGCAAAGGCCTGAGAAGGACTGGGACCAGTTTCATTGAGGAAGTGATGCGTCACAAACGTCTACAAGGGAAGAGATGATATTTTAGCAGCTCCTTCTCATGTACAGCATCTCAAGCTGCCATTCAGGAGTCATGTTTGGAATTTCAATACGGTTTAAATAGGGATGCACGATATTGTAATTTTGGCCGGTATCCAATATGTCGATATTTTAAAACTTATGTGGCCGATAATCGATATCGATACAGAGATTGAAGCTGAAAGAAATAAGCAGTCTTTGCAAATAGTTTTATTATCTGTTTCTGACACTATAAAAAATAGGGTTGGGAAAAAATATTGATAGACTGAATATCGTGATATTTTCAAATGCCAATATCCAATTGATATTTAAAAATGCGGTATCGATCTATTTTGTCGTTCTCTTACAAACTCACGGTATTTCGTGAATTCTCGCAAGATTTCACAACAGAATGATGAAATGTCGCAAGATTTCGTTAGTAAAATAGATCGATACCACATTTTTAAATGTCAATATGATATCAGCATATGAAAATATCGTGATATTTCAGTGTATGATATTTTTTCCCCATCCCTAGTCTTTAGAAGTTTTAAAGTCTGTAAAAAAGATATTTTTGAAGGTTTTTTTTCAGTGGGTGGATGGTTTAAATACAATTTAAATATCGTTTACATATCGGTGGGGTGGCTGATGTCCGATATTCACTTTTAAGGCTGATATAGGCCGATACCGATAGGGAGCCATTTATATCGTGCATCCCTAGTTTTAAATACTTATTTGTTTCAGTAGAGCTCAGAGGGAACCATCTTACCGCTAGAACAGCTGCGATGGGAATAGCAGCATTCATGAAAACTGCAGAAAGAGAGAACAATGAATTTAAGTTCTTTTAGAACATCCTACATGTATATTCAGTCATTTTATGAAGCCATAACGAAAGCTGCTCATTTCTCTTACAGGAACTCTAAATTTTCCAGAAATATTCTCATGGCAGAGTTACAACTGAGAAAACCCGTTCGTTACGTGAGCCTGTCATGGTGCAGGATTTTACACAGTGGTAATTTCAGGAGGTTTACTGGAGGTTTTTCCCTTTGGATGGGTGATTTGACAGTAAAGCCTTCACATTTAATTGTTTTTTGCTGAGGATCTTCTGCCTCTAGTCCAGATCACCAATAACTCCAAGCTCTGCACAGGTCTGAGTCAAATCAGGTGCATTGCAGCAGGGAAACTTCTAAAACCTGCAGGACTTCGGCTCGAGATATGTACACACATAGTTATATTGCAGTATTAGTTGTGCAAATTTCAAAACGCGGTATCGATCTATTTTACAAATATACCTCAAGATACCGCAAGATTTTGTAACAGAATGACGGAATCTCGCTGTATTTCATCAAATCTCATGAGATTTCGTAACAAAACGATATCTCAAGAGATTTCATCAGTAAAACAGATCGATACTATTTTACTGATTTTACCAGAATTTTTGCAGTGGTATATAAAGGACTAAAAATTTTCCTCTCTAAGAGAACCCATTTCAACTGATTGTTTTGTTTTTTTTTACTTTTATTATGTTCTATTTTAGGTTATTGCTTTTATTGCTTGTTTTTAAATGGTGGCACTTTGAGATTTGAGTTTAAAATGTAAAATGCGTAACAAAATTAGTTCACATATACCACATGAAAAATGTGAATTACACCACAGCAGCTCCCCCCTACATCTATATCAACCAATTTTACTGTATGACTGATTTAATGCAGTATCAATTAGTCAGAAGTGTAATAAATGTAACATTAGAGGAGCTTCTACGACTGCTAACACTGGGCGCGGCCATCTTTAAATCCATACTCAGAGGTGGCAAGGATTCTCCGACTTTCCGAGTGGGAAATCCGACCTCGGAGAGCTGTTCCAGTTGAAACTGAGAATTTCCGACTTCAAATGGAAGACAGCACGAAACTGCATTTTAGACAGCCGAGACAACACAGCAATTTCCACGGTGTACTGAATGCATCATGCTTTGCCATGTGTAGTATTTTCAGCTGTGAGAAGACGTCTCCAGCTGAGAAGTAAATGTGTTATCAGCAACTGTGCAGGCAAAATTCTTTGCACATCCTCCAGAAACTCAGGTGTTCATGCAAAAACTACAACCTCTTCCAAGAGTGACTCCCTTTGTGTGCACCATGGGTATTAACTTTGCAGTCCTCTGTACATACTACTGTACACAGTAAAAGCTCTATAGGAGACTGAGGAAGGGTGTTAAATCTTCTCCTACTGGACATGGATGTGTAGAAGGCGAACGTCCGGAGGCTGGTGAGTTCTTTGCCTCTGGTTTCCTCTACGCTGTCACAGAAGATGTTCTCCCAGGCGTACAGCTTCAGCAGCTTAATGCCTTTTAAGATCTCTGTAGTCTGTTTCAGTCTGTCTGTCGAGTGCTCCTGAAAGACACAAAAGGATCTATCTTAGAAAAATAGTTAAGCTGCTGTGAATTTAAAGATCTCATGAATGATTTGTGAATTATTCTTAAAATGCAAAGTTATAGAGATGTTCTGCTTACTAGTGTGCTTTTCTGTGTGTCTGCCAGCTTTGTAGCTATGAGGTACTGGACCGGAGCCAGTAGAACTATGACGGATGCTCCTACCAATGCACTGTAGCCCAGCAAGTAGTGGAGCAAGATTACTCCCATCACGATCTGCAAAGAAAGGAGACTCAGATGAAACATCAGATCTAAAAACCTACTGCAGCATGTATCTGTAGCATTTTAAAGTGTCATCCTGATATCTTTAAAGATATGGTTGTGTTTACCTGTACAGGCATCGCCCAGAGGTTGGGGCAGAGGAAGAGGAACCACATCAGCTGGTTGGTCTCTATGGCAACCAGGTTGTTGATCTGCCCCAGCGTCATCTCCCCCATAGACATGTTGGAGGTGGACAGACGTAGGATTTTGTTGTAAATCATTGCCTAGTTGGTGAAAATAATAAAAGAAAACTTGTTAAAATGATCTGGTCATCATGCCTCTTGCTTTTGTCCTAACGAGGTTTTCGTTCTTTCATTTGTGATCTAAATATAATGGGAACCTTTAAACATGAAAAATGAAAAAATAAAACAAAAATATAATTATAAAATGACGGAGTCTGGGGTGCTGGGGTGGCCAGTCAGGTGGCCAACTTTTGTTGAAGGGGGCCTATACTGTTGAGATCCCCGAGGGGAAATTACAGTAAGGCTCTGTACTGTGAGTGCCAGAGAGCAGTGGGCTGCTACTTAAAGCGCCCGGGGAGCAGTTTGTGGGGGTTGAGGACCATGCTCAGGGGTCCACAGTGGTTCGCCTGAGTTGTGTGACTGGGACTCGAACCCGGGTCCTCCATGCCAAAGCCCGCGACATTACCACTAGGCTACCCACTCCTAGTGAGGAGGGCAGCCTCTCCTCACTCCTCCGTTGGGGGCGCCATTGAATTCTGACTGTCTCCAATGCTGGAGAGTTTAGAAACAATGATTACATACTGTTGCACACCTTCAGATGAGTTTATTGGGGGCAAAATTTCCACCTTCAATTCTTCATCTCTTGGTATCCTCAATGCTGAATGTTGTGATGAGGAATGGTAATTTTACAAAGTGTAAAACGTTTGCTTTTTCAACATTTTTTGAATTTGTTGCAGGTCTGACATGCAAGAACTAATATAAACATTAAAATTACATTTTGCTCATGAAAAAAAATTAAACATTTTTTGTCCATCACCCTATAATGCTGGATTTCAATTTTGATATCCAATTTTTGCTTGGTTATCATTATAGTTCAACCATGACCGCCATCAGACTCCAGTATGACCAGTTTACAGCCCTGAAGTGACCTGCATGCATGGTAGAAAACAATCCTGCCGTGTCCCAACTCCTCCACGCTGAATTGTAGCATCTTGATCATGAAATCTTAACAAGACTGCATGAATTGGTTGGAATGTCAGGACCTGTTCTGTCATGTTTTGCTTCCTTTTTGTCAGGTAGGAGTTTTAGTGTTTCAGCAAACGAGTTTGTGTCTGATTCTGTGGATTTGCTGTGTGGAGTACCTCAGGGTTCTGTTTTAGGCCCAGTTTTGTTTCTTTTGTATGTGCTTCCCCAAGGAAACATAATCGGGGAGTTTGTTGATGCTTCATACTACCCATTTGCAGATAATATCCAGCTGTACTGCTCATTTAAGGTCTCTGAGATTCATAAATTGAACTCCTTAATGAGCTGCCTTGTGCAAATTAAACAATGGCTCACTGCAAACTCCTTGCAGTTAAACTCTGCTGGTGTTTGGCCCTGATGATGTCATTCCTGGTATTAGTCACTATCTAGGTGATCTCAAGGCTTTATCGAAATCAAGCCTCAGAAATCTTGGTGTCATCTTTGACAAAGAAATGTCACTGGAACACTACTGTAAGCAGCTGACGAGGAACTGTTTTTTCCAGTTAAGGAACATTTCCAAACCTAGAACAGTTCTCTCAAAAGACGACTTCGAGTTGATTATTCACGCTTTTGTTTCATTTTGTTTAGACCCTTGCAACAGTTTATTTTCTTGTCTAAACAAAAGGGAACTATCTTGTCTTCAGCAGGTAGAAAACTCTGCAGCGAGGCTGCTGACTCGTACTAACAGGAGGGCTCATATTAGTCCAGTCTTAAAGTCACTCCACTGGCTTCTGGTTTCTTTTCGTTTTCATTTTAAAATTCTGGCACTGACTTTCAGAGCTCTGCACAATCAGGCTCCTTACATCAGGGACCTTTTATGCCCCTATGCTCCCTCTCGGAGGCTACGTTTGCTGGAGCCGTTCCTCCAAGCGTTTTAGCATCAGTAGTGAGAGGGCTGTTTTATGATCACCATGCTGATTTTTATCTAAATTTTCTTATTTCTTGTATTGTTTCAGATTTTTTATTGTATTTTATATTTATTGTGTTTTAATTATTTCCTTTGTACAGCACCTTGTGACGTTCCCTTGTCTGTGAAAGGCGCTATAGAAATAAACTATCACTTCAGTGACAAAACAATTTCATGAAATTTGACATGACCATTTAGATTGACACCGCTTTGAAAAAAATCTGCATCAGATTTGCGCCACATAATGAAAAAAAAAGCCAGATTTGGACCACTTTTTTCTGCAAGTGTGAATGCAACCTCAGGGTTTGCCTATTTTCAATATATTCATCGTGACTCACTGGTCATCTGTGGGAAGATTTAATCTAAACTGACTCCAGTAAAGCACATAACATGTGTTTACATGAATATATTAATTAGTAGAAATATCCTGAAGTAAATTGGAGGCTTTATCCCACAGAGTGATTCATACAGATAAATTCATGGTTGACAGAACTTAATTACAGTATTTGTGGTCATATTTCATGCTGCAAAAATGAAACTATAAATCATCTTTTCTGTAAGCATTTCAAATAAACTGCAGTGAGATCAGGTGAATGAGGTTGATGTGAGAATAACATGAGCTCTGATTCCACTTCTGAGAAGCTTTTCAAAGCAACACCTCTGCATGGAAACAAGACGTCTGCGTTTCATTTTCCATTATGATTCACTCACCAGCAGAGCTCCCCGCAGGTTGATGCCGGTTTCTATGGTGACGTAGTACGAGGCCTGGAGGAAGGTTCTCTGCAGGACTAAAGCCAAGAAGAGAAGAACAGCCAGGACGGAGCTGTTCTGCAGGAGTTCAGTGGAAAACATGAAGTGGACTCCTAAATGGTTTTCCTACAAGCATAAACATTTAAAAAAAGGAAAAAAAAATGGTTATTTTTACAGATGCATGAAGGTTTTCAAAGCAATACGCAGACATTTAGATTAAAGTAGATTCAACATAAATTATTAAAAGCATCAATAAACAGTCTTAGAGCGTTTCATCTTGTAACAAATATCTTTAGGAAAAAAAAAAAAAAAAAAAAAAAAAAAAAAAAAAAAAAAAAAAAAAAAAAAAAAAAAAAAAAAAAAAAAAAAAAAAAAAAAAAAAAAAAAAAAAAAAAAAAAAAAAAAAAAAAAAAAAAAAAAAAATTTTCAATTAATATCTCAGGGAGAAACTAGATAATTAACATGAAAAAAGTTAAAAGGTTAACAAGAAAATTCACTTTAAAAAGAAATGCATCTTTATATGTGGCGGCAAATTCATATCTGGTGTGGACTTTAATAAGTTTTGCGTTTATAAACACACAATGTGCATGAATAAACTCATTAAATCCATTAAATCTCCTGTGAGCTGTCAAGTCTACGTTTGCTTGCTCAGAATATATTCATGTGGTTTTAAAAACAGCTGCAGAGGCTAAAGTAAACACTACTGGTCCAGCAGATCATGGAGACAACAGTAACTCTAGAAGCAGCTCGGTCATCTTAAAGACTCTGGACCAAATTAGCTTTCCTGTGTTAAGTTTAGTGTCCACCATCATCTAACTCCCCCTCCTCACTTGGGCCACAACTCCAGCAGGTCTGTGCAGGTTTTGCCTTCTTGGGAATCGTTGCTCAAAAGTTGGTAAACCGCACAACTTCACTGATCCCATAAGAGATTATATAGCAGGAAACAGCAACTCTAGAAATGGAAATACCACAAATTAAATATAAAAATCTGTTTGTGTGTGTGGGGTGTTTTTCTAGTTTAATTTTCCCAAATATTAATTTTAAATCAAAAGTTCAAAAACAGCCTGAGTTTAGTTTTTGTATTACATTTCTAAAAGAATATTTTTTTAAAAAAAAGCAGATTATTCATTTTTTTAGGGATGTCCCGATACCACTTTTTGCCTACCAAGTACAAGTACTGACATATGAGTACTTGCTGATACGAGTACTGATACGAGTAATTAATGGTTTTGTTTTGGGTTTTTTTTTTTTTTTTATAAAGAGAAGCATCTCTGCGTGCTCAGGTGATGCAGACATTAGAGCTTGGGAACGAATGTCACATTGCAATCCATTGTGGTTTTTGCAGACACCCGGCGTGGCTAATAAGCCGGTCACAACGAGTTTCTGGTGATCTTCTTTCAGATATATTTTTCACCCATGGTGAAAACTCGTGTTTTAGGGCACATTCACAAAGCTTTTTTGATTCGAATCAGTCTGTTTGCTCGGAAAGTTCGCTTCGTTTGGGGCAGTTGTGAATGCGCAAACGGACTCTGATCCGGAACAAACAAGCGGACTTGGTCCACCTACAAACGCAGGTCTCAGTCCGATTCAAGTGGACCAAATACAGAAGTGGACTACAGAACTGCATTGGCATTGTGGGTAAAACGTTGGGCATCGTGAGTAAACGCTGCTGTAGACTGCAGTACTTATAAAGATGCCTCATGGTCAGACGTGGAGTTACAAGGAAGTAAAAGCTTTAATCGATATTCGATCTGATGAAAGTATATCCCAGCTCATGTTGAGTATTTCCCTGCCAGCATGGCGGCGTACCTGTAGTTCCCGGAGCTCTGTAGTAGGTATCAGGTGCCGTCAAGAGCGAGTCTTTGACGAGTACAGCAATATAGGCCAGTATCGGAGCGAGTATCGATATTGGCATCGGACATTCCTAATTTTCTTATTTCAAAATTTGCATTGCATATTAAATGAATGAAACATGGACCATGACTGCATGTTAGTCAGCCTGAAGAAATAAAACTGGAGTTAAATTATGGACCAGAAAGGTTTAAACTGTACAACTGTTTGTCAGTAAACCTTTCTCACTGATTTTACAGAAAATTATTAAAGGAGTCATAACCTGGTACTTTACACACAATCCTTCCTGGGTTGAAGGAAAATTTAAGAAGCTCATTTTTACCTCTTTTCATCACCCACTATTTTCCTCGCAAGTGTAAGCCCAAGAATTGCTTGTCTTGCCTCGGGTACATGCTTACAGACAAGTCTAATCCCAACTATGAGTAAAAATTCATTTGGAGATAACTTAACTGTGTATGGAAAATACCAGGTTATTCCTTTAATTAATATTGTACAACAAAAACTGATTGTTTTAAAAGTCTGCCCTCTATATAGCCTTCTCCCAGCAATGTAAATACTGTACACACACATGCCATATTTATGTACACATCAAGATCAAACTGAAAACAGACACAGTAGCATAAAAAATCTCCGTGATGCTCAGCAGCCCTGAAACCCAGCATGTGATCTGAGTGGGGAATTTTCCAT
Organism: Atherinomorus stipes; assembly: GCA_023101725.1. Lineage (NCBI taxonomy): Eukaryota > Metazoa > Chordata > Actinopteri > Atheriniformes > Atherinidae > Atherinomorus > Atherinomorus stipes. The sequence continues at coordinate 39,798 of JALJCO010006896.1, forward strand.
GTCACTCAGAAATGCAGCTCTGTTCTGTTCTCTCTCTCTGCTGCCCATTATGCCCACTTCAACAAGCAGGCGCGGACCTGACAACAGCTTATGGTCAACATCAACCTCAGCAACATCCAGCCAAATGGGCTGAATGAAAACATACAGTCATTAAAGAAGCATCTGCTCTGCCTCTCCGACCAGCTCAGACTGTGTTGTGACCTTTGGAGGAGGCTGGCATGAATTAAAGAGGAGTTGATGTCGGCCAGCAGATCCTCTGTGTGAGCGTCTGCTTTCTCTCTGTCGGCTTCACACTTTACTGTGTGGTGAGAGGAGGATATTGTGGATTGTGATAGTGTGCGGGTCAAGTTTAACAGGTCTGATGTTGGTTTATAAATCAATTTAAAGATGTATCATCTGACCAAAAATTGAAATACCTCATGATTGAGGAATTACCATTGTGAGGATTTCCTTGGGATGCACGATACCCCACTGATATTTAACCAATCAGCCTGCTGTTTCTAAAGTCTCTTAAAAAAAAAAAAAAAAAAAAAAACCCTCTTCAAAAACTTTTTTAGACTTTAAAACTTCTAAAGACTAGGGGTGAGAAAAAGATATCAATACCCTGAAAAATAATTACATTTTCATATGTTGATATCATATTGACATTTAAAAATGCAGTATTGGTCTATTTTATGAATGAAATCTCGTGATATTTCATGGTGTGACATAAGTGTGACAAACATGCAAAAAAAAAAAAAAAATCAGAAAGGGAGCAAACACGTTTTTACACAACTGTATAATGAGCCTCAATAAAATTCAACAGAATACGCAAGAGCATAACATGAGATAAAGTGAAAACTTCAAAATGGAAATTTCAAAAGTTGGAACATAAAGAAACAAAAATTGATAAATTAAGACCATTTCTGCAGATATGAGGATGCAATAATGGCTGACCTTGCTACTGAGACTAAGACAACGAAGGCAAGCAGAGACACCCACCTCTATCTTTTCTGGTTTAACTTTTTCTTTTTCATTCAGGTATTCAATGATGCCAGAGATGCAGAGAGGACCTGCGAAGCCCAGCAGATCTGCCAGGTAACGAAAAGTGCTGCTGAGCAGGATGGGACGACCAAACGCTCGATACATGGAGCGCCAGATGGATGGAGATCGATCGGGGTCTTCAGCTGTCTGTGTGGAAAGAGAGAGGGGTGAAATAAGAGAAGTTTGTGATTATTTTAAATGGCCAAGTGATAGTGTTCTGCTAGAATTTGTTTCGCTAAAAGTAACTGTAGATCAAGGCTCCATCTGCTCACCCTCTGGTCCTCGTAGGCATCTTTGAGGCGTAGGTAGTTGGTAAGGGCTCTCATAGCAATGGGCAACTTTCCAATCTTCTTCAGCTCTATTGGTCTTTTATGAGCTCCCATAATAAGAGGATTCATCCACCAATATGTGGCCTAAAAGGTGTCAAGTGTTGGTTTAATCTTCCGTTTTGCTTCTGTGTATTGTTCCATATAAAAATCAGCCAGACTGCACTCTGGTTTCTAGCCAATGCAAACTTTAAGAGTCCTATTATAATCTGTTGATGTGTAAAAAAGTTTTACCTTGGAGAGCAAGTTGACGAACGGCTGCAGAAAGCGAACTCCCAAATCCTGTAAATCTTCTGGTGGTTTCACCTTCTGAGGGTTGGCAAAGAATACGTATTTCTACAGGAACACACAAGATAAAATGAATCTGAGTAAAACGGACGGAGATGTGGTGAACACATCAGAAAATGTAGAGAGCGATCTGTGCAATGACACTTTCTCTCGTATTACAAAAGTGTCTCATCTCGCAGAAGGTTCTACGGAAGTTGCGTGAAACGTGGTGACAAACCCTGACTCGGATGACGTTGATCTCCACTCCCATCAAAAGTCCGTACAGGATCACCAACAGAGTCGTGATGCAGAACCTCAGATGGCGCGGTCCAACACTGAACTCAGCAAACTTCCACAGCTTAATGGACTTTGTGATGAATGCCAACACCCAGTAGATGAAGAGGACTGGGACACAGTGGAAAAGTCATTCAGTGTAATATGGAAAAGCTAAAACATCTTTAAGTTGTACCTTTCTTTGGAACAGGCCACTTCTTACGATAAGACAAAGTACACAGTGCGCACTACACACTGAATTCCAGTGCACTCGGGCAAGTGTGCGGTTTGAGACACGGCAGAAGTGAGTCGCACTAGCATGTCTAACTGCATTCACCATGGATTAATTCAAGTCTGGATGTTTGAACAAATGGATTTAAAAGAAAACTTCTGCAGCAACACAGAGAGAGGTGACCACAACGTTGTCATTACCTGTAAGTTTATTTTCTAAATGCTGTCATGTCTGATAAACATAGTTCATTTTCTGAATTGCCCATGATGCTAACAGATAGCCTTAACAAAGTCCAACCGCTAGAGCAGCTTGACCTACTTTCTCCAATCAAAATGAAGTCAACTTGGTTTCCGGGTAAAGCTGCATATCATTACCGCACCAAACTCTTATTCAAAAGGGAGGTCTTGCGTGCCAAAACAATCCCCTGCTGTAAAACGTTTTTTCTTCTTTGGAGAAAAAACATATGCAGCTAATATCAACTACATGAAATAATTTATATTCGGGATATTCGATACTGGCTTTTCTTTACCAATATCCGACAATGTCCAACTCTTAAATTCTCATATCTGTATATGCAGGGAACTGTGTATATTCTGCTCCGAGAGTAAAGATCCCAAAATATCCTTAACTCACCCAGAGGAGTTCATTTTGGACATCTGGCTGCCAGATATCAGATACTAGCAGGTGTTAGCCAAAATGTGGCTAATTCTAACATTTGACAACTTGGTAACTTAACCAACAACTTAAAACCAGACATATTACAAGCCGCTTCAAAGCAAGTCAGTCTGTAGCAGCAGCTGCACTGTCGTCACGACTCTGAAAGGAATGCTGGGATATGAAGTTCTTCCAGGATAACAGGAACTATTCTACATGCTGGACCGATGCTTATGAAACAAAATCTCACGAGATTTTACCAACGAAATCTCACGAGATTTCATTAAAAAAAACATCGCCACAAAAAAACACTACCGATATTTTCTGATTTCACATTTTAATGCCAATATCGGCCAGTAATATCGGACATCCCTAGTTTATACTGATGTCATCACTCCAGAGTCAGTTTTGATCATCTTACCAAGCAGCAGTTTGGGGAAGTTGGATGTTTCTATGTTGTGGTAGTAAACCACTGATGTTGTTGCAGCTATGAAACCCATGAATGCCGGCATGAAGAGATGAAGATGGTTGGTTGTCATCACACTGCAGAAAGAAGCAAACACGTGCATTCGATGAATGAAATCAGTGAAACAAAAGCAAACAAATTAAAATCAGATTTTATGAGATGAGATCTCTGGGGACTCACTTGTTGGAGACGATGCCTTCTGCAAACTCACACACGTGGACAAACAGCAGCAGGAAGGTGAGGATCCACCTCATGTTGTGGCCGGGGAAATGGAGCCATGTGTTATGATGGATCTGCACCTTGGAGCTCTGACTCCCCCAACCTGAAACGCAGACACACACAGGGAGGTAGACAAAGCTGGAAACGGAAGCCCATTAAAGAGATTATTCTTCCATAAAAAGGATTTAAAGCACTATTGTTCCACTGACTTTCACATAAACCTTAATTATGTAACTGGATTAGATCTGTGTAAAGTGTCCATTTCATAAAGAGCTGGAACAAACAAACAAGATGACCCAAGATCAGGCTCCTGAATCAACACCAACCTCCAGAAAGTGGGTAAAAATCCACTTTGGTCGGTATAAATGAAAACTTAATCGTTAATTTGCAGGTGATGAACAAGACGCATATTAGTCCCAGCTGTGATAGTGTAATACCATGACATTATACATCCGTTGGCTGCGGGTTTATTTGGTGTTCGTTCATTTACAGCCTGAACAAAACCCTTGCACGAGGAGAGAAATTTCAACAAATACGTGATCAGTTGAAGAAATTTGGTTCCAAACAACAATGCTGGGTTTAAGAAAGGAAAGGAGGTGGGGGAGGAAAAGACAAAAGATGACATCTCCTGAAACTACTACAGGTAGTAGTTTGTACTCAAGTAGACAAGCGTTCATGTGCAAACGTCAAACTAAACTGAGAATATCCACAAAGATTCACACAGGAATGACTATTTTTTCTTCTTTTCATGCATCTTTTAATTCCGTTAAAATATTAAAAATGTCACAGTCAAAATTATTTGACTTGTAGGCTTAAAGGTAGAGTCCGGAGTTCTCTCCCTGAAAATAAACGCTAGACTTGTGAGTGAAATCCAGCTCAATCCGCACCTTTGGGCTTCTACTCTCGTGTAGCAGTGAGCTTTGTTTGCAACTCCCCCTCCACTGACTGTATTTTGAGTTTTCCTTTGTTTTGGTGTTTTCAGGACATTTCTGGGCGGAGATATACGTATTGCTTCCAGCCAATGACTGAGCTAAGGGCATAGCGCTCTGCTTGGATAAACTTGTCGATTGGAGCAATCTTTTTCTTTTTTTTTTTTTTGTAAAACGTCGACTGAAGCCGACATCAGATTCCCTCGAATTCTCCATAAAAATAGCGGATGCGGCAAAAAAAGGAAGTATTTTGTGGTGAAAAGAGCTTTAGATAGTCCACTCTCAAAAACCAGGATAAATATTGGTTTGGCTTTCACTCGCTTCCGAGCTTTGAAGCTTGGGGCTGAAGAGCGATGTGGCCTTTAGTCCGAGGGGAGGGGCTCTCAGTTTGAATAATGTTTACAGACAGAAAAGGGGTGGAACTCCAGACTCTACCTTTAAGTTTAGAGTTGATCATTTTTAGATGTAAAACACTAATTATTTTGTTCCTTGAAAAAAAAAAAAAGAGAACATTGAAACAATGTTGTGAACATTGTTGCTTGGTAGTTTTACAATATAAAACAAAAGCATTAAAAACTATTTATAGAAACATTTATGATTAAATACAAAAATTAAAAAAATCTGGTTCTGCTGGACTTTGCTATCCTGCACATTTTGGTTGCATCCCTTTTCCAACATACCTGAATCATATAAATGGCTCGTTAGCAGGCCTCTGCAGAGTTGATGACATGTGCATGAGGGAATTAGCCATTTGATTCAGGTGTGTTGGGAAGGGTCTGCTCTAAAATTGCAGAATAGTAGCTCTCGAGGACCGGACTTGGGGACCCCTAATTGAGAGTCTAAGATAAAAAAAACAAGAAAAATACCTTCTTTATAAAACAAAACAGATGCAAAGAAACAAACTGAATAGATTTAAGAAAAGCTAAAAGCTGAAGACCATGACCAAACTTATTTCTGTTTTGGGCCTGAAAATGAATAGAAATGATAAATAAATCATCATTATAAGAACAAAGGGACCCTCTGTTGCCTGATAAATTACCTAAAATACAACACAAAACCTAAAGTGTCTCAGATCATAATGTTTTGTATTACGCCGTTTCTTCTCTTAACTTAATGGACATTTTGGAATCTGGAGTCCAGAGGCCATAAAAACAGCATCAGTTGTGAGTCCTCGGGGATCATGAAGAGGGCTGCTGGTCACAACCATTCCCATAAACTACTACTCACTCATGAGATAACCCAACAATGCCTTCAGTAAAAACTAACACAGAAGCATCAGCAAAGTAGAATAACTCAGAAACTCAAACCTTTTTTGCCTTCAGTCTCTCCTGGTAATTCAACCCTCTTTTTCTGCTATAATTCAACATGTAAAAACAAAGAATAAAGGATTTTCTGAGAACATTTTCCAAAAAGATTTTTTTTTTTTTACTGTTTTTTCTGCTGCAAGTCTTCACTGGATCAGTGAACCGTTGTAATCCCAACTTCACTATTCTTTAAAGCTGCTTAACGTTGTCACTAATGACAAGAAAGTGTCATTCAAAGAGAGCGTGTACCAGAACTACTATCTTTATGAGGACTGTGGCTGGTACCACATCGGGGATTTGACCCTGGGTCAACTGTCTCACACCGTTTCAGTGCTTAGAGAGAAACTAAACTAAGAATAAACTCCCTCCATGTGCAACAATATTTTTCCAGTAAATCTAGGGTGCGTTTGTGTATTTGTACCGCTCTCTTATTGGGACCAGTTTCACATGATCAAATGATGAGAGCTGGGGCGTTCTGGCTAGTTTTCCCACACACTTTAATTTCAGGTTAGGATTCAGTTTGTTGCGATGGTTAAGTGAGGTTAAGCTGCAACAGGGATGGACATGTAAATGTGTGTATCAGAGACACAGAAAAAGATGGAAGGTTAAAATCCCCAACACGTCCGCTCTGCCCACCAGATTACATGGAATGATGTGGGAATAACAGATTACAGTAACATGGGTCAAGAGAAAAACCTGTGCAGGGTTTCCTCATTCATTTCTCCGTTTCTGATTCTACTGCTGTGAGGAAATTCAAGGTAATCCTCAGCTGGGATTTTTGTCAAAAATGTATTTTATAACAGTTAACCAACAGATTTCAGTCAAACTGAGAGGCAAAAGGAGCCCAAATGAAACCAGAACTGCCAATTTTCTTTTTCAACCATGTTGCCATGTTTGCATTGGGGACATAAAGTGCCTCAGAGACGCTTTGAAAGGATTTCCTTGTTAGACATTTAATTTCAATATTATGTCACTGAATGGGACAGAAATCTGAACAAGCAGTTAACAGTTAAAGGTTGAATATGGAACATTTTTATTAAAAGCTATATTTTTTCAAAAATAATACCTCCACAGGTCGTTTGGGGGTGTACAGAATGAAAGTACAACATTTCCCAGAAAAATTATATTTAGCCTAAAAATAATTATAAAATAATTTTTTACGGGTTCGACAATAGCATTTTATTTACGTCTATAAGCCAATACACGCCGCCATTGCAGGTTGCCAAATACGATCTCTGTGTGGAAACAATATTTTGGTCATAGTCGGGCTTGTACAGGGGAAAACCGTAGAGACGACCAGTGAAGCAGCTGCTTCAGAGCCCTGGAGATATTGTTATCTGTTTCTGAGGAGGAGTGACCTGAGAAGAGCAAAACCTGGAGTAAATTTAGGTGAAGACTTCACTAAATGGACCCACATAAACGTTTTCCACGGAGTAAAACACTGAAATGGCGACTTTCCTGCTGGATCGGTAAGCTAGCTTGTTTGCTAACATGGCTAACATTAGCTGTCAGTTATAAACTCCTCTGCGTTACTTGTTAAACATGCTGCAGGCTCTTGGTCACTTGCGTATCGGCAGCGAGCCTGGCATCCCAGCGGCTGGAGTTGTTTTTCTGCCGTTGCAACTACAACCTAGACACACGTGATGTCGCTGTTCTGTCCGTATTCCATATTCAACCTTTAACTTCAACTCTGTGAAAACCTGAAGGAAAATAAGCCCATTAAAAGATATAATTGCAAACACAGAATTAAATAATTGTTACACAGTAAATCATCTCCACAGATCTATAAATTTTAGGGATACACGATATAATCGGCCCCCTATCGGTATTGCCCTATATCAGCCTTAAAACTGAGTATTGGACATCAGCCGCTACAGGATATTTAACCGATATTTAACCGATAAGCCCACTGTTTCTAAAGTTTACAAAAAGACCAATATTTATAAAGACAAGGGGTGTGAAAAAACATCGATACACAGAAATGTCGTGATATTTTCATATGCTGATATCATATTGACATTTGAAAATGCGGTATCGATCTATTTTACTAATAATCTTGCGATATTTCATCATGCCGTTATAAAATCTTGCAGGAATTCACAAAAATTTTGCTAGATTTTCATATGCTGATATATTAACATTTAAAAACGTATCAACCTATTTTACTAAAAAAAATCCTGCGATATTTCATTGTTCTGTAACGAAATCTCATGAGAATTCACAAAATATTGTAAGGTTTTGTAACAATGAAATCTTGTGAGATTTTGTAATCAAAATCAATCGATACCGCATTTTTAAATATCGATTTCATTTTGGCATATGAAAATATCGCAATATTTCAGTATCAATATTTTTCCCACCCCCATTTTTCGAAGTGTCGGAAATGGATAACAAAACTGCCATTTGCAACGACTGCTTATTTTTTTTCAGCTTTAATATCGGCATCGATACCAGTTATCGGTCACAAAAGTTTTAAAATATTGGCATATCGGATATCGCCCAAAATTTCAATATCGTGCATCCCTAATAAATTTTGTAAAAGAAAATCTGTATGTGATCATTCTGACCCTTTGAAAAAAGATTTTTAAAAATAATTTCTTACAGGGATCTGAGTCAAATAAAATACCTTTTAAAGTCTAAACTATATTATCTGATTGTGAACATTTTAGTACGCTATGTCATGATTTTGATTACATTTTAATTTATCATGAAGCCTGTCCCAACCCAATTCTAAACCCCCTCCCCCTGCAAAAATCCACATTCATCGTATTTAAGTAAAGAGAGGCTTTAATTCCCTTTGGCAAACATTTTATGTTGATTTAATACTTTTACTTGAGCAAAGCCGTTGCACTGCGCAGCGCGGCACTCAAGGACCCGGTGTAAAGCCGGGGTAGTTCTCAGAGGCGCTGACGTTTGCAGTGTGGACTTTTTACACCGCAGAAGGAGTTGGAGGGGAGTGGATTAAAGCTTTTAGAAACATGGTTTGTCAGCTGTTTAAGATCAAGCTAACGAGCCATCCACTCGGCTGTTATCGTTAACCTGCTCGTAAAAAATCGTAGCACACATCCCTGCGCTCTGAAGGCGTGGTTTCGGGTGGTGTGTTTTTTTAAATTGTCGCTTGCTTGAACTGTTTTTCCAATATTGCCAACCCTTGCTTTAAGAAACAAGACTCGCGAGTGACGCGACTGGCGCTGCGGGTAACTGCAGCATCCAGCCAAGCGCGCACGGGAGCGCCCAAACGTCTTTGACCCTTGTGTTAGAAGAACTGTGGTCAAAATGACAAAAGGAAGAGACAGTGAAAGAAAAAACAAGCTGCATCTCCTACATCTCTCAGAGAAAAGTGCTGTTGAAAGCACACAAGATGGACTTAATAGTCACACGCTTGACATTGGAGCAGGGAAAAATGGCTTCACTGGGTGTACCTGACCTGCCCATGGACAGGTATTACTATTCATGCTGACACTGCAGGATGTAACATTGGAGCAGGGAGCTTGTTAACTGATGGAGCACTCCTGGTCTGAAATGTTTCCAGACATTTATACTGCTGCTTATCTGAAGGATGCATGCAGCTCTCTTACAGGGAGAATGATTAGGAAGATGGTGAAAAGGTTGTTGAAACCACAGGAGTGCAAAATAAACCACTCACAGACAACACTGACTTCAAGCTGTCATCAACACTGGAGGTAGCTCGGATGGGGCCAATGAGCTGATTCTCTTCATGGTTTTCCCAAAAGACTGAACATTAGACTGTGCCCATCCCCCTCTCATCCACTGCCTGTTGCCCACCAACAGCTTCCTCCTCTCATCCTTGCAGCTTCCCATCCTCCAGCAATTAAGGTCAATAGGCTGTATGCACAGTTGCAGTACTTCCTTAACTTAATACTGCACTTTTGTTTCCTGGCTTACATGACTGGAAGAACTGATTAAACCAGGTGTGTCTGACCATGTCTGACCATTTGCTGAGGTCAGACACACCTGTCAAAGACTGGAAGTCATTCTGCTGCATCATTTTGTTTAATGAAACCAAACTCAGGTATGATGCAGAAACCAAAGGCAACTTTATCACCAGAGAAAAGGTGACAATATGAAGAAATGATACCAAACATAACACTGAGATGGGCTTTTATGGTGACTGTAAACCTGGAGGGCCAAAATAACTAAGGACAAAAGCACCAATTACAAGAGCTAAAAGAAGTCTGTAAAGAATTCCTTTTTCTTTACAGAGAAAGTATATTTATTACAGTTTCATTACAATTATATTAAATTTTATTATAGAGATCATTCCCCAAACAAAAAGCACCAATGTCCACCTAGAAAAGAAAATTTTTGTCTTTTTTTGCATAAACCACTACATTTGAAACCACAGCGAGTCAACTGTGAAGGTGATACACTTACCGTATTTTCCGGACTATAAGTCGCTCCTGAATATGTCGCATTTATCAATTTAAAATAGGGTGATTTTTAGATTTTTCATATCCAGCTTGTGACTGCTAAAAATTACCCAATCAGTCCAATTCGGAAGTTAATGCCTGTAATTAATCATAAACATCATAACGAAGAAAGATCAACGTGTTTTTTGAGGATTTGTTGAACCACACAGGCAGTACAACCAGATGTCCAAAATAAACTCCTCTCACTGAAATAAGGCTATTTTGGTATTTTTGCCCTTGGAGCTGAATATAGTTGTCATAGCGTCCTCTTTTGAGATTAGACGGAAACATTTATTCCTTGGCTCATGTCAGTCAACATGAATTCATACTTAAAAATATGTTAAATTGTATATATTTTGACATATACGTCACACTGAACTATAAGTCGCACAAGCAACCAAACTATAAAAAAAAAAGTACGACTTATAGTCCGGAAAATACGGTACACACTAAAAACTCTTGTTTAAAAACCCAGGTAATTGGGTTATTTTTTGACCCAACTTTCGGGTTTAATATTTGACCCAGAAGTTGGGTTAATGTGACTATAATGTTGGTTTATTTTAACCCAGAACTTGGGTCAACAGCCCAACAACCCTGTCTGGGTTGAAATAACCCAGAAATTAGTTGGTCCCTTTGTAACCTGGCTGTTTGACCCAGGAGTTTTTAGTGTGCAGAAGTCTGATAAGCTGTGATTGGCTCTTCTCTTCTGGTTAGTTGAAGTCGATTTCCAATAACAGAGTCCCAGTTGAGTCACTTCTTCCACTAACAAAGAAAATGTGAATTCACAGAAAACAAATTTCCCAGTAGACCCGTGGTTTCTGGGCAGGTGCTTACTTTGCTACAGCTGAAATAATGAGCCACCAGCAACAGAAGCTACACTCCAAGACTTTAACAGAGATAAAAGACAAATTCCTCAGGCTAAAAAAAATAGCCCTAACACATATTTTAAAGCCATTGAATAGGATTTCAAATGGAAGCAGCTCCTTGTGAAAAGATTTAATCATCCATTTTTTATGGCTCACTTAACCATGAGGAAAACTACATTTTCTCGAACACTTCAGACCTTAATAAACTGCTTTAAATTTTTGTACATATTTAAGCAGTATGAACAATGTTGCAAATCACTGGGAAATTTTAGGAGTTGAAACATGACTTTACATGGTTTCTTTTAGCATGAGAACCAAAAAGACAATCCCATCAATAAATTTTCTCTGTAGCTGCTATTCCATAACCCCCTAGAACTGATAAAAATCAAAATATTGGAAGAAAAAACTAATAATGGAAACACCTTAATTTTGAAACTTTTAAAATATCACTACAAAGTTTTTATGCTCTCATGAGGTGGTTTTCCAGATGTATTGATCAAGAAGTATATTGCTTAAGTGTGATGAAAAAAAAAAAAAACAGAGTTACATCAATTTAAATCAGCTCTTTTTTTTTTTTTTTACAATTTTGTAGATTAAGGCCAAATGTTAGCAAAAAAACCCAAAACATTTTGGAGTAGTTTCTCTCCCTGCGCTCTCATAGCTCAAACTTCCCACCAGTTCCTCAGTTATTATTCCTGTTGTCTGTCTCTTGGGTAAAAACTCACTACCCTTCGCATTTAAACCAAGACGGTATCGACTATCGGTACCAATTTTTTTGTACTTTTGTGTGCGTTTATATGGGAATAACAGATTTCTCATTTTCAACTTACAATTTTTAACCAAAAGTGATACTGGTGAATAAATCAATGAGAAAAAAGATGTAACATTCTCAGACACTAAATTGGAGCTGTAGTGGCCTTAATGCAGACGTACAGATGGAGGCCGTGAGCCTGTTGCACACAATGACGAAGCCCAGCTTCTTGTTCATTGCTAACTTGGTGCACACAGTTTTGCCCTGCTGGATCCACCAAACAAGCTTCTTTAGACGTAGACATGACAGCTTCAAGTATTGTCTAGTGCAGCAGCTTGTATGCGGAAACTCTGCTGTAATCATGAGGACTTAAAGGTAGAGTCTGAAGTTTCTCCCCTGAAAATAAATGTTAGACTTTTGCAAGTGAAATCCGACTTAAACCTTTGGGTCTCTACTCGCGTGCAGTGATGAGTTTGATTGCAACTCCCTCTCCTCCTGCCTGTAATTCGCTCTTTTGCTTTGTTTTTTGGTGGTCGGGACGTTTCTGGGTGGAGATTTCTGTTTATATCTCCAGCCAATGACAGAGCTAAGGACACGATGCTGTGTGGGAATAAGCTCATGATTGGAGCAGATGCCAGTCACTTGAAAAACGAGGCGGCCAGTAGTCTGAGAGGAAGGCGCTCAGTTTGAATTCTGTTTGCAAACAGAAACGCTGGAGGGACTTCGGACTCTACCTTTATGAAGGTGTTGGATGCGAGGGTGATGGAGGGAGGGAGAGACATGGCTTGCACGTCCGCTGTTTTCATTTACGCAGCACTCTTCTCTATTTGCAGAGCTTTTCTGTATCTGCATCACATTTATGTTTTTGCATTATGTTTCTGTATTTGCAGTTTTGTATCTATATTTGCAGCTCTTTTCTGTATTTGCACCACATTTATACATTTCCATCACATCTCTGTATTTGCATCTTATATTTTTCCATTGCATCTCTGTATTAGCAGTTTTGTCTGTATTTGCATCTTGTATTTTTCCATCACGTTTCTGTATTTGCAGTTTTGTCTGTATTTGCAGTTCTTTTCTGTAATTGTATATTTTTCCATCACGTCTCTGTATTTGCAGCTTTGTTTCTGTATTTGCAGCTGTTTTCTGTTTTGCATCACAGTTCTGTATTTGCAGCGCTCTTCTGTACTTGCAGCTTTTCTCGCTGCCATTTCTGTTCATAATGTATATATAGCCTGTTTTTGTATATGAAGCGCATTTGCACCTGTTGGCCACCGTAACAGAGCATCCAGCAAGAGTCCATTTGTTCTGCCAACAATGCGCACACACAGCATGAACGCACACCATCGTTTGGAACGTCACACTACTTCCTTAATTATGCAAATACAGACAGCTATTTATCACTGTTGCAACATCACACAGACTGATATTGCAAAAAAGGTAAATTTTAAACATATTGTGCAGTCCTAATAAAGAGATCTGTACTTAGAGAAGCAATTTATTGCCTACCAATGAAGAGAATTGGGAAGGTGATGAAGAGCAAGAAGACATGTGGAACCAGGTTGAGGGCGTCCACAAAGCAGCCATTGTTCAGCACATTGCCCACCACATTGTAGGCACCAGTCTTGTTGCCACAAAACGACAAGGCCATGCCACCAGCCAACGGCTCCACACAAGCCTGGACTCAATCTGTGAACAAAAACAAACCAGGAATCAGCTCATGTGAATTAAATCAACTCTTTATTTCTGCAAAGGGGAAAAGGGAAACACTAATTGAGCTCTGGTGTTTAATTTCATGTTTTTCCTCACAGTGACAGCTTTAAAAACAGGGTGAGGCGTTATCACAGCATGTTGCAAGTTCAAGTGCACACACTCACACAGAAACAGCCTGGTGTGAGGTATGACGGCTATTTCAGGGGCGCTGCCCTCTGGATTATGCTGGCTTACTGTTAGATACATATAAGAGCTGGAAATGCAACACATTTGTCTGAATGACTCGTCTCTCTGAGTAAATTGTTCAGCAGATCTATAAAATGCGCTGCTTTATTGCTGACAATAGTTTTCCAACCGCTTTAGCAGCTTCTATTTCCTGTAAAACTAATACATGAATGTATGTTTGCAGCTCTGGCTGAATACCTTTGTTATTGTTGCCTTGAACAGCATGACTGACTCTGCTAATCATTCTGCTTCACTCAACCTTAATTCAATTAACCCTTGAGAACCAATGTGTTTATTAGGGTAACGTTTATTTAAAAGATGCTAAAAATGACTGGCTTAATCTGAGAAGGTTAATACTGTACGTCTTTTAATGTGCTATTACCAACATTTTAAGGCAGTAGACTTCACACATTTACATACAGTATAAAACTGCTGCCAGTGAATGTAATCAAACTAAAGCATCAAACCTTCACATAGGGATTATTTATTTGGCATTAAAGTGTAAGCCAGCTCCTCACAACCTGAAGTCTCCGTCCTTCTGAAAGGTTTTTACAACACAGCGGCTGAAAAAACTGAGATTTAGCTCTTCGTCCCCAGCCGTGATGTCGTCACTGGACGATAAAAGGTCTATGTGGGAATGAAGTGCATCAAACACTGGTAAAATAAGTCAGTTGTCATTTGACCAGAGGCCTGATTCATCAAGTTTGCATTAGAAAAAGTTCTAAATTCATGCGTAGGGCTGAAATTTAATATTCACTTAAGTACAACAAAAATTTGATTTATCAAACATGCGCACGCACAACTGGGGGAACTTTCTGATGATAAAACCCACTTGTTCTAAACTACCCTGCTCGTCCATGTTTAGGCTCATTTGCATTCAGAAACGCCTCTAACTGACCATATATGGCAGCAGGAATCCCTGTCTGCAGTGTCCAATCTGCATTTGGCCTGAAGCGGGCGTGTCCAATCAAACGGCTGGATTTAAACTTTTACAAAATGCTTACTAACTCAACAAGCATAAAAGAAATATTAAAATCAGAGCAGGAATCCCCTGAATGTGTTGAAAATTTTAATATTTGAATGGTTATAGTGGCACAAACGGTTCAGGAGGTAACAAGTGCCAACGTTTGGCAGAATATTATGTAATAATAAGAAAAATTATTTTCAGGTCGTCCTGTCACAGCTGTCTTTTATAACCTGTTACATCAATTACTTAAATTGTCTGATTACTCGTTGAATTATTTGAGTGCTTAGAGGAACACTAAAGGCCCTTTCAGATAGAACGCGGCAAGCGCAAGAGGACGGCGGCAAACCCATTCATTGTGTATGCGGTACCGCATACACGTTGCGCGTTCCGCCATGCCGCGGAGCTCCGCGGCGCGCAAGGTGGGCGCATGCCGCCACGGTGGCGCTCACGCCGCTGCGCTCGAATTGAAAATTTTGCAATTCGGGCGCAGCGCGCTGTGACAACATCCTAGCGCGTCCAATAGGAGAGGACAGTTCAGGGGAAAAAAGTGGTCCTTGTTCAGCCTGAAGTAAACCTGGAAGAGGTCTGTGTGAAAGAATGCAGCTCCCGGACGAGCCTGAACCCCTCCAAGTTCTGCATTGTTATCAGGATCAGGTGGACCCCCACCCTTTTATCTGCTGCTGATCTTCTCCTCCTGCTCAGGAGAAAAGCTCTGTGCTGCGACGATGAGAGGTACATCTCTCACAACGAAGCGTTCGGGGAAAAACACTTTCTGGTCTGTCGCTTAGCAATGCATGCCTGACGTGCTCGCTGCCGCTGTGCTCTTTCGCCGACTCTGCGCCCTACCCCGCGGTGAACGCCGCGAAAAACGCGTTCTATCTGAAAGTGCCTTAACTTTTATTGCATTTGTAGTTTGACTGTTTTACCCAAGCGGCAACCTCCGGTGGCCAACTATGAAGCTACCCGGAAGAAGTAAATATTTGTAGTTCTCCCTTCATCCACTAGGGGCTGGGTGCAAAACAGAGCAAATCCCCGTAAAGGGCCAACTTCACAGCAGAAATAAACATGTTTACAGCCTGGTTCATAAAATCATTTTAGGTTTAATAGGTCAAGTTTACCTTCATGTCAACTGTGAGGGGGGTGATTTTTTTTATATAACTCATCCGTTTAGATGTTATTTAATCTTGAAATCACACACAATTAAGTACATGTCCTTATGATTGACAGGCCGGTGGCTAGCAGCTAGCTCGTTTGCCCTCAGTAAGGTCTCAGTTTGTAGCAGAGTAGCACAACGGCGTTTTTTAGTCAGCTAATAGCAAGTCTAAGCGTGTCTTACTTTAACCCCGACGCTTAGGGGGCTAATCTTTGTTAGCTCCTGTAAGTTTCGTGTTAGCTCAGTTAGCGTTTAGCCCAGAGTATGTTAGCTGTCAATCATTTGCCACGATGTTGCGCTTTGCCCATTTTAGTATTTTCCGGGAGTGACGACACACGGGACACGGCAAGATGGCGACGGTGGGACACGCCCAACTGGCTTCACTTTCCTCTATTCAGACGAGACCAGACACTACATCCATATCTTCTACAGTCTTTCGATTTACCACCAACTTTTGTGCTTATGCATGGTAAGAATTGTGCCTAATGCTGCCTTCATGTGGGATGGGAAAGATGATCCTTTGCACTTGTTAAGTGGAAATTACCAGTGCGTTCTGTTCAAATGATTTGCTGTCATAATGAAGTGAAACACTGGAGACTATCCTCGACTGACTAGCTAGCTAGCTGCTAGTTAGCATCTGCTCCGAGGAGATAAACAAACAATCATATTTATAAACAAAACTAAGTTTAAATGGCAATGTTATTAAAAGTTCTGTATGTCATAAAATTATGCAGACTGCAAACTAACCAAATAACAGCAGCAGAAAACTTTGAACAAAAAGTAATGCATCACATTCAGGATATTTTTGTTGCTCTCCGCCATGTTTACAGGTCAAAGTTTACCTCATCTTGGCAACTCAGGCATCATAAAAATTTTTCTACTGGAAATGACGACATGAGTGGGTGTTCAAGCGCAATTTTGATGTTGGACTTTGGTTATTTCCCATAAATACAATACCACATGACGGCAGCATTAATTTACTCATTCTTCAACACACAAGTACAAGTTGATAAATCCCAAACTCTGCGAGGAAATGTTCACACATGCACATTAAGCACACTTACAGTATGTGTGTACACACGGCTGACGCAGACACCTGACTGACGCGTTTTGCTTTAAAATGGCACATTGGAGTACAGAGTTGGAAAAATGTCAAATGGGAAACTACAGTCCCATGATTGTGTCTCCACTCAGTTTTGGAAGATGGTTTACAGTTAAACTGACGTGTTTTACTGATGGCAACGTGTGCTTCTCGAGGCAGTCATGTGAAGTGCAACTTTGCTTGAGTATGTGTAAATAAAAGCGCAGCGGCGACGATGATCTCTGCATATCTGACAGAGACTCCAGCACCTCAACAACTGCTCAGACAGACGTCTGCAAACCCAAGTTTGACATTTGTTTAAAGAGAGCAAAAGTGTGAGTGATTCTTCTGGAAACTTCTACTTGTGTGCATGCATGTGCACAGCTGTACAGCTGAACAAACAAGACATTTAAATCGAAGTAGAACTATAACATGTTACTACTGTGTGTCCTTAAAATCCTTAAAATAAATGGGGAAATGTAACTGTTTACTTTATATTCACTATAAAAAGAATTTAAATGTTCTTCAGATCTGCAGCAGCCTACAAAGCACTCCAGTTTTGTTGATTCATAATATACTCACTGCCTGACCACCTAGATTCAAGAAAGCAAATGATCTGGGGCTGCTTGGCTTGGTCAGGTACCTTCCATAACACTCCTCTTTGTGTTATTTATTACAAATATCAGTGAAAGACAGCAGAGGCGGCTGGATGTGTGTGATCCAAAGCTTTTATTTGAAATATTTACCCCTTTGAAGCTTATTTAACTTCAGCCAAATCGTTTCGACTCAAACCAACATGCAAGTTGAAGAGGAAATATTCTTGAGTGAAGTAAATGATCAGATTTTCATTTAAGTGATCACGGTTTTCAATTAAACCAAGATAACTGACTTTTCATGATGGTTAAACGTGTAGGAAAGAGATATTTTCAGCCCTTTTACCCTTGCTCCCGTTTATCACGTCCACTACATGCTTAGCAGGCTAACACAAGTTGTCATGCCAACAGGAGATGTTATTGTGTGATAAATGCTCATTCAAATGGCAATTACTGCTTTTATGGGAAGGTCTGAATGAAATCTGTGAGGATCAATAACAGAAAAGTGACCAATGGGAGACTGAATGCCATCACTTTCACAGATTAATGATGCCACTGATGTTAAGCATCTCATTTCTGACAAGGGCTTCAATGAATGGCCAGACAAGGTGGAATAATCCAAGCTTTTGTGAGATAAAGGCCAAATTCCAATTCCCCCCTTTGGCTGCTACCCTTCTAACCAGTAAAAATGGAGGGGTAAGGTCAAGGATGGGGGTTGGGATGGATGGACAATCCAAGGTGATAATACAGCTACTCTGGCATTGGCTGAGCAACAAGAAAACTGCATCATTTCTGTATGAATATGAAGCAACAGCAAGTAAAAAACATGCTAATCAGAGCAAACAGGTCAAAACAGGAAGATTTGTCCATGTAAATAATATAACTTTATTAACCTGACCCATCTACAGTATTCCCAAACTCTTCTCCATAGTGAAGCAAATGGAAAAAATCTGTGCTGATTAAGGTTAAATACTAATGATTCATAAACTCATTAAGTCAGTTTCTAAGACATCATTTTTATGAAGACTTGGGAGTTAATTTTAAATTTAATCAGGCGTCTTCGTGTTTTGCTGGACTAGTTTACAGGTGATTTAGACAATTGCATCTTACAATAAAAAAAAATAAGTGAGGATTTTTAGTTTAAATTTTCTTTATTTGTGGTTTATTGAAAGACTTTTGTACAGGCTAAAATCTGATCTCTAATTTGAATATGTTAGCAACATGTCCGCCATATTTGTTTGGGTCAACTGATTCACCTTGTATTTTAGTGCCTCATTGTGGAGAAATTCTCACTATTTGAGTCTTGCTGATTGTCAGGAGACATAAATGTGGTCTAAGGAGGACTGTTTCTCCTTTTAATACACTTTCTTTTAAAAAGCAAACATTTTTTTCAACAATCTTCTTTGCTTATGTGGGCTACAATCAATTTTTAATCTATATTATCTTCTATATCATCGACAAATTTACAAACAAAGCAATATAGTTATGAAAAGTTTGGCTCTTTACAATATTAACACACACACACACAAAAAAAAAAAATAAATAAATAAAAATCATAGCCCTCACAGCTAGCTTGGACGATTAGGAATTTGACTTATGATGCTAACTGTTACCAATTCTAGTCAGTTTGACACCCTTTACACAAAAACTGCATTAAACCACACTATCATTTTTTAAACTAATATTTCACATGAATAATTGTGGCGCCTAATGTTTTCATAGAGCTGAAATGCACACCTGTTAAAACAAAGCCATTAAAATTAATCTTAATGAGAAAAGCACGTGAAGATCAAAGTGTCTTACCTCGGATTAAAGTCAAACTTCTCACTGACACCGTTTCATTCCGGATGGCTGGAAGTTAAAATAAAAGACAACAAACAGAGAAAAGGAAGAAGAGGAAGAGAAATAAAATACAGTCAAAGCCGGAGTGAAAAAAGTTGATTATTTTTAGACTCGCAAGTCAAGAGCATCAGCTGCTCCACTCTACGCTGCACCTCTCAGCCGACCAGGTCAAATCACAGTGAATACGAGATACTGCTTCCGGTACAGTCTTTCAAAATAAAATAAAGAAAAGTCAGTAATGGACAATTTGACAATTTAAAGGCAATGAAACAACAGCCCTCATTTACAAATAATCCAATTAAAGGCAGCTAATTTCTTTGCCACGCTGATAAATAGTGTGCGTCGTCTCTTCAGCCTTTGCGGGTGATCTACAAATTACACATGCACTCTGTAACAGGCGCAAACAGCATTAGCCTATTTAAATGAGGATTTCGCGTGCGCGATTGCTGTGCCATGGAAAGTTCAGAAAAGGATGCGGTCAATGCAAAATGAAATTGACCTGATAGAGAGATATTAGTTCCAGAGATATATGTTCTGTTTTTTATTTGCCTCATAAGATAAATATAATAACTATAAAATAAAAACAATGCAGCAGGTTTCCCTGTGGGGGGCAAGAAGAGGCCAGATTATAAGGACATGGATAAGGAGAAGCTGTTGAAGATGGTCACACAGTGCGCTCTTTGGTGTAATTTGCCCCCCACCCCACGCAAAACTCAGTAAAAAGTAGCATCAGTAGTTTGTGCTACGCTACGTTTTTTTTTCACAGAGTTTTCTGTGGGGTGGGGGGGCAACTTCACACAAGACGGCAACCTCAGAGCAGCAGCTGCCGCGGTTTGGAGAGGAGGAAGTGGATCTGGAGAGGAGGAGCACGCAGGAGCTGATCTAAATTTTAAAATATGCCATCAGCAAAAATGAAAGAAAATAAGACATGTCAGCTTCAACTGCAGATGTTCTGATTCATCTGTCTAGAATAACCAGTGTTAAATAGTGATGTTGATTATTTAATAAAATGATGAATACCTGACGTGTCGCCTGCACACCTGAGAAATGATTGACCCAATGCTGCATGCCTGCAGTCCTGCAGCAGCACTCTTTCAGCCATTAGCGCATAAAGCCGATACCTGCTTTTCAGACGTGCTAAATTAAACAATTTTTTGCGCCTGCTTTCCGTTGCACGGTTGATAAATCACATTGCGTGTGTTAAGCTGAGTTGTGTGGATAGTCTCCAAATATTTTGCGCTATTTGGCAGAAACGCTCAGATTGCATATTCATCCACAGCAGACACGCAAAATGGATAGCGGGGCTATTTTGCCTGTTAACAGGTGCAAGCCTCCTTTTGCCCTGCTTTATGAATCAGCTCAGGCTGATTATTACGTGCATAATGAAGATAGCGCTCATTTTAGCACGCGCAAACTTTTCGTAAATCAGGGCCGTCGTGTTGATAGTAGCTAATGTGCAAAAGCCTTGAGCCACCTCCTGGCAAGCAGAAAATGAAGCTACATGCAAAAATAAAGATTAATACAGTTTACAAGGAAAATCACTATTTGGTCTGAGCAATTTTACATTTGTAAAGTTTTTCAGTCAAAAACAGTTCTCCAGACTTTTTGAAGGACTTTCTTAAAGTTGGTCTCTGAATTTTTTATGCCTTTTATTCTGTTCTCTGTCAAGATAATTCCACACTGCTTCAATAATGCTGAAGTTTGGACTTTGGGAAGGATTTAGCACTCCCTCAGACCTGCTGCTGCCAAATTTTCAGTATCTCTTAAATGGCTTTTTGACAGCCTTCCATGGAGACGATTTGCAGCTTCAGTAAATGATGGGTCCAGTGAAGGTTGAGACCAAACCCTTTTCTGGGTTTGTTCTTATTTCTTTAGGATATCCCTTTCTAATCCTGTTCATCTACTGTTTTTTCCCTCCACTTATCCAGTTTCCTCTGATGTTTGAAGGACACACAGCATGCCAAGGTTTCAGTTAATAGTTCTGTAGGAATCACCTTGCTGTTATATTTTATCGTTGATGAAACCAATAAATGAAAACAAATTATGTGTCTTAGTGTAATGGAAAGTTTACAGATCCCATTTAAAAATGTTTGTCTGTTATGGGTTGAAAATAACAGGTTCATCCCTTGACTTCTGAGCCTTTTTATGTTCAAATAAAACTTTGAAAGACCGTCAGAAAAAAAATTATTCAAGGCTGCAAAGATCAATTGACTGCTACATTCTGTTTAGGTTCAGTCACAACTGCTCAGGTAAGTGTTTTAAGTATATTTTGGGCTCATGTATTTATTCATTTAGTTAGTTAATTGTCTAGTTTGTTTTAACTCTTCCTGACTCATTTCAATTAGCCTATTGCTAATTACCTAGTTTGTTTCTGCAAAATCTTCAGCAAGTTTTCCCACCTGAAGTGCAAGTTATTTTATTTTGAATGCAAGGATTTCACAGTTTCCTGTTATGATTTACGTAACATCAGCGAGCTTGATGCAACGTTTCCTCGTATCAGATTTCCAAACTTGTACAAGTTTGGCGGTGAGAAGAGAGTTTATTATAGGCCGGGGAGAGGCTCGTGAACACAGTTTATAAACCTGCTGAAATCATAACATTGTGTCTGGTCTCAGGTTTGCTATAATATAGTTTCTTTGATTAAAGAAAGTTCGCATGAGGTCTTAGATTTAAATAAAATAACGCAACAATGCACACACAAGATTTTTAGTCATTTGTTGTAATCATTAAAAACCAAAACATCGCTCAGGAATGGTATGAATTAATTTACTCTTTAAATAAAGAGTTCTTCTTTAGGCTGGCTTTGATATTTTGAAGGTTTTTTTGCATCTAGCCCATAATGATCACATTTTCGGAAGGACATATTCACAATGACTTCTAGCTAATCTGATTTTGTATTGGTATGCAGCAGCATTTTCACACGAAATGAAAACCCCCGTGTTTGAGAGGTAAGAGTCGCCGCACGTGAACCACAATGCTGTCTTTGAAATGCAGAGGCTCGAGGACCTTGGATGCGGTCAAGCAGAGTGCACTGGAGCGGACACAGACATACATGTCGATTTTATTCTCAACCATTCATGCAAACTGAAAGAAGCACGTGCCGCAAGATGCAGGTCCTGCACCCACGCCAAATGAAAGCGATGGACCAGCCATCAACAGATTTTGTCCTACTTCAGCCAGCCTACTTTTGTGGTTGTCAAATACCTTTAAAAAAATAGAGTTTAACGTTTTTGCTCATTCAGGCGAATGCATGTGAATAAAAACGGGGGTTTGTGTTTATATGAGCGGGCCTCTTTTAATCTTACATTCGGCGTGGATAAACAGTAAAACAGAATATTTATACCAGTAAATTATTTAAGTTTTTAAAACATGTCCCATCTATCCCAGCCCTCCTCCGCAGGGAGAAGCAAATGGGACGGGTGTAAATTACTCTCATATTGAGCTGAAATATAAGTGCTTGATGGATTATACATATGCCGAAATAAAGATTAAATCCTTATAATTAATTTATACATACTAAGTTGGTTTTTAAAAATTAGTTCTGACGAAGAAGAAGAATTAATTTAAATGTTATTATTATTAAATGGATTCAGGTGCGTTCATGGTACCTCTGACAGAAGACGCTGTTTTTCTCCGGGCTTGAGATGCTGTAGCCACAGAGACACAGATGGGATGACAAAAAGAAGAAAAAAAGCAAACCCGACCCCAACGCTTACCCGACCTCTGACGCAGGTTTTGGGTCAAAGCGTCCTTTCCCGGAACCACATCTCCCCGCGTGCGGTGTCTTACAATACTCCGGTTTATGCTGAAGGAACGGTGACAGGAAATGCCTGCGTATGACAATTACTGTCGCGTCTGCTCAGAAATACTATTATGGCGCTCGAGCGGCAGGGCACGCGCGCCCTGGCAGATATAGTGGTTGGATTTTTTTTTTTTTTTTTTTTTCCCATGCAATGAAATTATTCATAGTTCATCAGGGAGGAAAATGGGTCAAACTAAAGCCGAATAAAAGCAAGAGCTTGCTCGCTTTTAAAGGTTTTGTTTTTAATGCTTGCGCGGCTTTAAATTATTTGTAGTGAAAAATCACCTGCACGTGCCCTTTCTTTAACATATAAGGGTATTTGTGGAATAATAATAATGATAATACAAAAAAAAAAAAACCTTGCAACAAAAAAAAAGAAGATTTTTTAAGGGATTCATGGAGGGAAATGTGGTCAGTCGGTAATTTTTTTTTATTTTCAAATATAAAATACCACATTAATTTTTGCATAAAAATAAATCCGTTACAGTACCGTGTCAACCATGTTAGCCTCCATCAAAAGTAAAACGCTTACAAGTAAAAATATTGCATTGCTACTGGATGTGCAGCATAATGAAGTGTGGAATAAATGAGTCTTTGATTCTTCCTGCAGAATACCCTGATGCATCAACCTGATGGTAGGCACAGATATTCCTCAGAGGATATGAGAGGGTTGTAATTACCTTGTTTACCAGTCTAAAGAAGGAGTTCTCTACAGGTGAGTCCACTACCTTGAAGCAGATGTTCATCTGTTTCAATTTTCTGACCCAGGGCAAACCTGCGTGGTGCCTAGAAGAATAACCTAAAGTATATAAGCATATATGACAGACCTATGATTAGCAAGGAGATGGAGGAACATAAAATTTGGAAAGCAGTTAAAAAGATTAACTTTATCTGTAAAAATACCAGATTATATATTATATACCCAGCATATACTATTATTTATTAATTTATCCATAATTTTGTGTTCTTTTCAATTTCTCACACAATGTAATGGAAGGTTATTAAAGGATGTGGAATAAGAAATTTTATTCATAGTGGATAGTGGGCGGGATTTAATAAGCTTTTTCTTAAGTGTTTTTCAAACTTCATTTATTTTTTCCTATTTTCAACATGTCTATGTACGCTGTAGATGATGAAACAAGCAAATTTGTACCTTTATCTTGGTTACGTGATCATATATATATATATATATACACACACACACATACATATACATTCATACACACGCACACACACACATATATATAAATTCAAAAGTAGTTATTTAAAGGTGATACCTTTCATCAAAACAGTTCATTTTTAAAAAATAACATCCACAGAAGAAGGGTGCAGAATAAAAGTATAAATTTTCTGGGTCAAACATTTAAATATTTACATCTGATTACCATGTCAAAGTCTATTCACCTTGGTGCCCCGCCCATAAACGTCCTCATCTTCCAGGATTGTGTAGACATTTCCGGTCACTTGCTGCGGCTCGCCAGTTACATTGAAAAACACGTGCGCCCATGTAGCGAGATGCAGCAACTAAGTTGGGAAGAAACTAAAACTATTTTGAAAAATTCAGATGGAGGTTAATAATAAGTCCACCGCGTGGGTGGATGGATGCAGATTTAGAGTGAAAAACGTGATACTCTGCTGCTAAACTATTAGCATGTGTTGCACTCTGTAGTGAACATCACATGCAGATCAGAAGACAGATGAGATGTGCGATCTGTCTTTTATGACTGTAGAGTGTGTGGCGTTAAATCTGTGCAGGTTAGAAGAGTCCGGTAACATGTGACAGTATTTAAGAAGTCAGCCCCTGTAGTTTATGCTTCCATTGTAGCATAATAATAAAATCATAATTCCCCGAATGTTAAAATGTACTGAACATGAAAGTATGCTTGAAGGTAGAGTCCGGAGTTTTCCCCCTGTGATCCACACCTTTGAGCCTCTGCTTTTGTGTGGCAGCGGGTTTTGATTGCAGCTCCTCCTCCCCTGACTATATTTCGCATTTTTCCTTTGTGTTGGTGTATTTGGGACATTTCTGGGTGGAGATTTGCGTGTTGTCTCCAGCCAATGACAGAGCTACTGTAAGGGCGTAGCATTCTGTTGGGATCAAGCGGCAACCTCCAGTGGCCAACTATGAGGCTACCTGGAAGTAGTCATTATTTGTAGTTCTCCATTTATCCACTAGGGGCTGCAAAACAGAGCGAATCCCCACAGACTTCCATGTTGAAAATGCCACCTTCACAGCAGAAATAAACGTGTTTACAGCCTGGTTCAAAGAATCATTTTAGGTTTAATAGGTCAAGTTCTTCATGTCAACTGTGAGGGGAGTGGATTGTTTTTTTTAACTCATCCATTCAGATGTTGTTTAATCTTGAAATTACACATAATTAAGGGCGTGTCCTTGTGATTGACATGCAGCAGACCAGAAGCCCGGACTGCCGACAATTGGCTCCTTGTTAGCTCCTAGTTAGCTCTCAATAAGGTCTCAGTTTGTAGCAGAGTAGCACAACGGTGGTTTTTAGTCAGCTAATAGCAGTCTAAGCGTGTCTTACCTTTACCCCGCCGCTTAGGAGGCTAATCTTCGTTAGCCCCTGTTAGTTTCGAGTTAGCTCGGTTAGTGTTTAGCCCAGAGCACATTAACTGTCAACCATTTGACCCACGGCTTGGAGCGGCCTTGCCTTTGTCCATTTTTGTATTTTTCGGGAGTGACGACACACACGACTAGGGCTGGGAATCACTAGGTACCTTGCGATACGATACTATCACGATATTTTGCCTATGATAACGATAATATCACGATACAGTGATTCTGCAAAAATCAATATATTGCAATAAATTTATCCACGATAGACCACAGTATTTGTCCCTGAAGACATTCCAAATTCATCGATCAAAGTGAATCCATGTGAAATGAATTACAAAATATTATCAATCAGTAGCACATAAGTGACATCAGTTCAAATTAAATTAGCAAAACAGTAAAACAAAGTGCACAGTGGTTCTTCTTAAGGAAGCATATAAAAAATAAACATTTCAGTCATTATTTCTTCATAATCTCAAACAACTGGGTGGTCTATGAAAACCTGGACACACATTTTAATTTTTACTTTGCACCATGTTTAAAGTTTAACCTGAACCTGCAGCCTGCACATAGATATCAGTGCTAATGCAGGGACTTTTCTACATGCTGAACCGCTGCAGAAAGAACAACAAAATCTCGCGAGATCTCACTGGTCTCTTACAAAATCTCGCGAGATTTCGTAAAAATATCGATACAGCGTTTTTTTTATATCGATATGATATCGCAACACAAAATATCGCGATGTTTCAGTGTATCGATATTTTTGGCACACCCCTACACACGACACAGCAAGATGGCGACGGTGGGACACGTCCAACTGGCTTCACTTTTAGCTCTTGAGAAACCAACGGGTGACACAGCGGAAAGTTTGTCCCATCATCAATCATAGTAAAGAAGTAGTACTTAGTAGCAATGTCGTTGCATCCTGAAGGGCAGCAAATAGAAAGATTCTGGGTTCTGTATTTTTGGACATTTTTATTTTGCATAAATTTCATTGAATAAACAAAGTATTCATTATTTATTTACAGGTGTAGAAAAGGAGTTGGACCTTTGTTCAGGGTTTCAAAGTTTTTTTAAGTCGCAATACTTGCTTGGTGGGCTGCAAACTGCTGCTAGGAAATAATTAAACTGATTATCTAAATTCAGTTTTATCAGAAAAAAAAAATGCATTTGTACGTGAGTTTCCTCAAGTTTTCACAAGAATTATCTCCCCAATCCCTAAATTATTGTCACTCCTTCCCCTATGAGAGGTCCCAACCTCTCAGGGTTGGTGACCAATGGTCTGGAGACTCCAGTATTGCTGGGACTTGTTGAGCAAAAGGTTACAGATACTGGTTGGAGAGCCTGGGACTCCATTTGCTGCCGTCTCCCAGCTGAGAGGCCACATCCTGGGGCAGCAGAGGGAGGCCAGAGGTGAAAGGATAAATGTGAGTGTGCCGGAGAAGAGTGGAAGAGAGGGTGTGTGGGAGGATTAGCCAGCAGGGAGACATGAGTTAGTGTGTGTGCACACAGTTAGGAACAGTGTGAGGAGATTCCCATCCATGAGTGTTTCCCAAGAAACTGTGAAGGGGGAGAGGTTGACCTCCATCCCTTACATGCACACACACACTGATTTCCTGATGACTTACTTTAACCATAACTACAACTCAACATGACCCTTAAACTCTAAACTTAAACCAAGTCGTAAAGCTCAGTTCTTCAGATTTTAAGTCCCCAAAAAGGTCATTGGTCCTAACTGGGGACAGATCACAAATTTAAGTCCCCACAAAATGAGAAACGAGTGCTTTCACACAGACAAAGCACGTAATAGCTGCATGGTCTTAAATCTCCCCCTGAGGGTTTCCTCCTTTGCAACGTGGACAGATGCTCACATACAGAAGGAAAAGAAAATCAAACAGATGTTCCACTCTGACCTCCGACCTCGGTGTCACCAGAGGAGGAAGTAGCACTCGTGACCGACCTGCAGTGACACCCAGGAAGATGGATGATGAAGAGAAGATGGACTTTAAAGCGTCTCTGCGAGCAAATAAAATAAACCATCGCCCTCCGACTACGTGCTTCTGCTTGCTTTGAGTTCGTATCAAAGCCAAGACGATAAATCAGCTCCTCAGATATTACAGTATGTGTATTAAACGTGTGTATTTTCTTTGCTGTGTTTGTGTATCCTGCATCCATGTTATGCTTCTGTGTGTGTGTGGTTTTTGTCCACAGCGTGAGAAAGATTTCTCGTCCCACAGCAGGAAGAGGGGATTGTTTCCTCCTTTGCAGCGCATGCACAAATCAAGAAACTTTATTGTGTTAAAAAAAAAACATGAACAGAGTTAAAGGGGAATTTCGCTTCTTTTGAACCTGGGGTCTGTTTTCATATATGTGAGTGATGGAGAAAGGAATTTTCAAGATAGCTCCAGTGTTTAGCCTGGCAGGCTGCCTAGCAGCCCGGCTAATGATACATATGGGGCAACTGGCCCCCGCATGCAAGTTTGCCCTAAAAACGTGCTTTTTTCCACAATGAAGTGCTCGGATAGTCTCAAGTGTCCAACAACATTCTAGAGAGGAGAAATGAACGAAAGTATCTACAGTTGTGTGAAAAAGTGTTTGCCCCCTTACTGATTTCTTATTTTTTTGCATGTTAGTCACACTTAAATATTTTAGATCATCAAACCAATGTAAATGTTAGACAAAGTTAACTCAAATGCAGACAGGTTTTCATTTTCCCCCCCAACAAAAAGGTCCATAAAAGTCCACAAAAACTTGTCAATATTCCTCCATGCTGCTCGTCCAATGTAATCCAAGTGTCCCGAGTGGGTAGCGATCAGAATTTACTCAAAACAACATCATGCAATGTATCCTTTGTGGCCTCGCCTATCCCAGATATCGTTGCGCACAAGATAGGAGGGAATAAGCAGCAAAGCTACGAGTGTAATATTTAGATATATTTGCGGATTTTTAAGCGTTAAATAAAGTGTTTACCCATTAAAAACAACAGTCTCTGTGGAAAATTCAAAAATATGCGGACAAGCTTAAAGAGAGAGTTTTTACCTCAGAAAATGCATTTGTTTGACATTATTCAGGTGTTAATGAGTGGTTAATGAGGTGTTAATGTTCAGGTTATGACAGATAAATGAAAAGGAATAAAATGTCCAGTTCCAATTAGTTTGTACAACATATCTGAAGGAATAAGTTGAAAGAAAGCCGTCACTAGACAGCTGTGGAGTCTGCAGTATGCAACGGGACTGGAGCACTATGGGAAATTATCATTGGCTAGGATGTCCCATTTCAGCAGCCTACCGTTTCAGGAGGCTGCTTCGGAGGGCGTGGACTCCATAGCCTACGTAGACTGCGCAGACTGCCACATGAAACACAGCTATTGTTTTCCAGCTCACTGGTGACTTTCAGCCCAATCAGTTCCTGTTTATGGCCTCGGATCAGCTGGTTTTAACAGACACAAGCCAAGCACTCTTTAACATGCCCCGTTCATCGAAGATGCGTAGGGGGACTCGGAAGAAATCCTCCTACGCCCACAAATTCAATCAATTGTGGCCACAATTGATTAAAACAGAAAGTTTAATTTAATTTGCGGCTACAGCTCTGAACATGAAACCAAACTGTCATGAGAGTTTGCCTGGGGAGTTCCACAGAGTTCCCATAAAGCAGTTAGGAGAAAATTATTAGGCCGTACACTGACGTTTTTCCTGTAATCAGAAGCTAATAAAGAGAATTCAACCCCATTATTCATGACAGACTCCATTATATCATTAGGAGTACCCTTGTTTTTGCCATGATGGCAGGATATTGGCATGTATGTGACAATTAGTGTGTCACGGCCAATAGACATGACAAAGGACGGGGAAATGACATGCTGATGCTATGAAAATGTGTATCTGTTTGCGAATTAAAGCTTTGTAAAGAAAGAATGATGTGTGCAGCATGTAAAATGGGGTTGTAGGAGTCACAGTCCTGCAGGTTTTCAAGGTACCTTTGCTCCAACACACCTGACCGACTTGAGTATCCCTGGTGTAAAAGGTGTAGAGTCAGTGGTGTAGAGTGGATGTATGTCAGTGTCTGAACCAAAGCAAGTTACAACGGGAGACATACGGAGATTTAGCCTGCAGATCATGATTATATGCAGGAGCACCGAGACCTGGTTCTCTGACGATGAGTGACCCAGTTGGAACGCCGAAACATAGAAAAAGCTAAAGGTGGACAAGTACAGGACAAATCAAACTGATCCTGATTTGTGACAATGCTGTCGCCTTGCTGGAGGTTTTACGAGAACATTTCTGACCTGCTGATGGCACCTAAGCTGATTCTATACGCATCCGAAAATCAGTAACCATGCCGTCAGTAAGAAAAGCCAGGGTTCAGACTGGTGAACACATTTTCACTGGATAGATAATTGCTGTACAGTCATATCAATTTTTTTTTTTTTAAGTGGAATAGTAGATTGTTCATGTGTATTTAAAGACCCACAATGGAACTTTTTCTCAGTGACGCACCCATTATTGGCAGCTAAGCTAGCATCCATTTTGTATCGTACCTGTACTGCGATTCCCTCCAGCCAGTCAAAGACAGTCTTATCTTGACTCTTGTTCTGTCCCAAACCAAATTTTTAAATATTAATTTGACATCGGCATATGAAAATATCACGATATTTCAGTGTATCGACATTTTTTCCCATCCCTATTTTTCAAAGCGTCGGAAACGGATAAAAAAAAACTGCTATTTGCAATGACTGCTTATTTTTTTCAACTTTAATATCGTGTTAATAGCGGTTATTGGCCACATGAGTTGTAAAATATCGGCATATCGGATATCAGCCAATAGTCCAATATCGTGCATCCCTAATAACTATCCCTAAGGCTACAGTGTTTGAATTCACTGCAAACGTCTCCTTCCTGGATCAAAACTGTCGGGGACGCGGATGCAGCGTCAATTGACGTCACATCCCCAGGACAGCGCGTGAAATTCGGCCACTGAATCGCAGCACATTATGAAGCACACGGAGAGAGACGTGGGTGGGTCATTCTTGTTTTTTAACGCTTCATCAGCCATTAGTCTAAAAAAACTGGACATGCATGTTTATTCTTTCACAATTCCTGCCTCTAGTTGCTTTAAAGAGCAAAATAAAATAAAAAATAGTTTTTACCTGAAATTGCATTAAATAAAAAAAAAAATACAGTATAACTAATTAAATTAAGTTAAATTGAATTAAGTCTTAAAATTTGGTCATTTCAGCTGACCTGAGTCCAAACTGTAAAAGTGTTTTATAGGTGTTATTGTAACACACTGATAGTGGTTATTAATCTGTGCCGCCACCGTTCGGACCCCTGCTGATGGTTATTGCAAACTTTCTAACCTGCTTTTGCAGCAACTAACCAAACTTCCAGCTGAAACCAGCCAGGAGACGATGAAGCGTTGTTTCCATTTCATTTTTGGCACATGAAGGGCTGACAGCAGAGATAACAGGCATCAGAAAACACTGATTGGAAATCCGAAAAAGCTTTTCATTGGATTGTTCCAAACAATGACGCTTGCTACTCTGCAGCAGTCATCTGTTAAAGTCCGTAATGAAAGGACGACAATCTGAGCCCGACTTGATTAAAGTGAATTAGTTTTTTCAGGCTGGATCACAAACAGACGTCAGACGGAGGAGCGTTGAGGAGCAGGGAGGGGAGAAGGAAAACAAACATCCTGTTCACTCAGACTGACATAAATACAGCTGAAGGTAAACCATTAAATTGCACATCAGTCATTTGTGAAGTGGAACTGTTATTTCCTCAGATGATAAACAGAGATTCATCTTTTGTTTTCCGTTTTAAATTCATTGCATTTTAAACAGGATTTCACAGCTACATGCATGGAGTCACATATCCGATGTGATTTAGTCAAATCTTAATTGCATTGTCAGAATTTGTCAGCATCATAATTGTTTGCTGTTTTACTTTAAACTCTTTCCTGTTAGATTTTTCTTTTCTTACATCCCTATCAACTCGTTTTTCAGCATATTAAATGATGCTAAGCAAAATATGAACTGAATTTTGGACCTTACCTTGAGTATTAATCCCCATGTGGATACAGATTTTATAGGCCAGACTTTTCTTCACTTTTCTACAAAAACAGAAGCACCTAAATGAAACATTTACCAAAGTTTGGTCATGTATGACTTTGAATAAAGCTTTTTTTTAACTAAAGGCACTGTTTGGTTCTCATTTTTAATAATAATAATAAAAATCTTTATAAACTCTTTGCATTGTCTTGGTTTCAGCTTCAATGCTATGGTTTGACCACAAGGGGGTGGTGTTGCCTCAGTTTAGATCAGATGAAACTCCGCAGGAAGATTACAACTCAGTTTTGTCTTTGCTCTTTGTTGTGTCACAAGGTTCATGGGAGGTTAAATTAATTGTTAACAATCTTCTTCTCTTTGTATATAAACAGAGTGAAACCTATGTGGTTTAGGCTCAAACTGTTGATCTGAGGACATCTTGAGTCCATGTCTGTGAAAAAGCAGCCTCTTCTGCAGCTGTTTTGATTTCTGCTCCAAGTTATTAAATCCAGCCTTTTGGTGCTTGCATCCAAACTCCCAAATCAAACCCAAATTTCCAGAATGAAAGTTTTATTAAACTGGAAAAAGATGAGCAGCAGGAAGTCCAAAACCACAAATGGAAAACAAGACAAGCTGAACACGGCTGGTATCTGGTGAGGATCTGAGGTTTGATCTGGGCTTTGACTGGATCATGTCATCACCTTGATTCTTTCCTTTATCAGTCATTCTGTTGGAGATCTGCTGCTGTGTTTGAGATAATTTTCCTAATACATGAGTCAGTTTCAGCCCAGTTTTAGTTGTTAGACAGATCATCACCCTTCACCACGGTGTGCTGAGGAGGTTTTAAGCTGAAATGCTGTGTTTGTTTTAACACAGAGATGAGGTTGCAGACCTAAGCTGTGTTGATGACGTCTCTTTTTTTGGAGAGAGAGAGAGAGAGAGAGGTGTTCTACTGCAACCTTTCAAACAAGCCTTATGTTTTTCACTTTTGTAGTAAACTTTAACATTGAACATGCTTACTGAGGCCCGGAGAGTTTGAGATGTAGCTCTTTGACACCTGTGCAGCCTCTCTGAGCTTTGGACAGTCTGACCTTAAGCTGAACTTGCTGGGACGTCCACTCCTGTGATGACTGACAGTTGTCTTAAATGTAAAGCTTGTGTATTCTGCTGAGAAAAAAATCTTCTTGCTGTTCATTTAAGTTTTAATTTACCTTATTTTAACACTGAGTATACCCAGATACATAAAACCTTTAAAATTATGTTAATATATATATATATATATATATATATATATATATATATATATATATAGATATATATATATATACACACAGCCAAGAAAATGGAAAAAAATTAAGAGACCACCCTTGTCATCAAAAGCAATCAAGTACCAGCTGTGGTGTGAATCATGTGACTAAAAGTGACAGAAAAGAAAATATAGAATGCTTAAAAGGTGTTTTTGGCTGTACAATGCCATAGCTATTGATGTAAAAACTTAGTAACCAAAATCACTTATCAAGAAAAGCATGGAACATGGCTAGATATCAATTGTTAAATCAAACTCTTATGAGCAATTTTTGATGTTATTATATTTGTCCAAACAAATGTACTTTAAATAGGCACTAAAATGACCAAAAAATACAAGAAAACAAGGGTGGCTCTTAATTTTATGGGTGTATAAAGAATATAGAATATTTTTTTAGTAAATATATATAATAATGCATATATATGTATTCATTGATGCATATATTAGGGTTGGACCCCTTTTGCCTTCAGAACGGCCTTAATCCTTCTTGGCATAGATTCAACAAGGTGCTGGAAACATTCCTCAGAGATTTTGCTCCATATTGACATGACATCATCACGCAGTTGCTGCAGATTTGTCGGCTGCACATCCATGATGAGAACCTCCCGTTCCGCCACCTCCCAAAGCTGCTCTGTTGGACTGAGATCTGGTGACTGTGGAGGCCATTTGAGTACAATGAACTCATTGTCATGTTCAAATAACCAGTCTGAGATGATTCCCGCTTTGTGACATGGCGCGTTATCCTGCTGGAAGTAGCCATCAGAGGATGCTACACTGTGCTCATAAAGGGATGGACATGGTCAGCAACAATACTCAGGTAGGCTGTGGTGGTTAAACCGCCACTTTGGTACTAAGGGGTCCAATGTGTGCCAAGTAAATCTCTTCCACACCATTACACCACCACCACCAACCTGAACCGTTGATACAAGGCAGGATGGATCCATGCTTTCATGTTGTTGACACCAAATTCTGAACCTACCATCCGAATTTGGTAGCAGAAATATAGACTCATCAGATAAGGCAACATTTCTCCATCTTCTATTGTCCAATGTTGGTGAGTCTGTGTGAATTGTAGCCTCAGTTTCCTGTTCTTAGCTGACCGGAGCGGCACCCGGTGTGGTCTTCTGCTGCTGTAGCCCATCTGCTTCCAGGTTTGGATGTGTTGTGCATCCAGAGATGCTCTTCTTCTTCAGTTGTAACAAGTGGTTTTTTGAATTACTGTTGCCTTTCTATCAGCTGGAACCAGTCTGGCCATTCTCCTCTGACCTCTGGCATCAACAAGGCATTTACGCCCACAAAACTGCTGCTCACTAGATATTTTCTTTTTGGGACCATTCTCTGTAAACCCTACAGATGGTTGTGCTGGAAAATCCCAGTAGATCAGCAGTTTCTGAAATACTCAGAACAACAACCATGCCACGTTCAAAGTCACTTAGATCACGTTTCTTCCTCATTCTGATGCTGGGTTGAACTGCGGCAAATCGTCTTGACCATGTCTACATGCCTAAATACATTGAGTAGCTGCCATGTGATTGGCTGATTAGAAATTTGCATTAACGATCACCTAATAAAGTGGCCCGTGTGTGTATATGTATGTGCATATATAAATTGTATACTATATACACATACATGCTGATTAGAGCCAAGCCGTTCGAAGGAGATTTTAACCCATGTCGCTTGATGCAAGTTTGACGTGGGTTTGATGTGGGTTGACGCGGTAACGTGAGCCTTTCCCACTGCCACTGAGCTAATTGTTTGCGAGTTTCAACGAGTTTTTTCGGCCAGTGGGAAAGTAGTATAAGGGAGGCATAAGTTCAGGCTATTTTGGGATCTTTTCTGTTGGAGTAAAATATATTTGTATCTCTCAAAATATAACACAAGCTCACAGTTGTCTGCATAGATTGCTATCGGTTGATATCGGAAATCAAGGGTTGGACAATATCGGTACATCAGATATTGGTAAAAAATATTGAACATCTTTACTGATTTTCCTGTTTGTTTGCTGTCTGTATGTTTGTGCTCCTTCAGGCTCAGGAGTTCAGCTCAATGTTTCCTTTTAAAAAGGAATAAACTAACTAGAAAACAAACTGTTATGATTTTCTCTGTGTTTTCTGCTTGAAGAGAGCCTCTGGAGTCCTTCTTTTTGATTTATGGCTTCAGTGTGTTTATTCTGCATAACTCAAAGGACAGGTCACAGATGAAAGCACTATCCACATAGACTGTAATATCATACCTGCAGTTATTTATTGCTCTGGGAAACACTTTTGAGAGCACTTCTCGTTTTTCAGCGAAACCCTGCGGCAGTCTTGGGTGAAAGCCAGACAAGGCGCTCTGCATTCACCACAGCTCTCCGATCAGCTGTTATCAAGGACAGAGGCGCTTTAGGAGAAGCGATTAGAGAGGTTTGTATCCAGATCTGACTCCCCGGTGAAGTCAGAACAGCAATGAGGGAAATGAAAATGGGGGAACGCTCGGCTCTCGAGTGCCGACACATCTGGCCGAGTGTCATCCAGCTGTGATGGGCTGGACATAACTCAGCTGCAGTGACAAGTCAGGAAACATTATCACTGATAAAAGTGGAGGCAAAACAAACCAGACAGAAAAACGTTTGAGCTTTCGTGTTTGAGATTCCAGCTGCATAAGAAACACATTTGTAAATATTCCATTTTGCCAGAGGCTTTTTAAAACCCCTCCAGAGGGCAACAGTTAAGCTGGAAAACACACCGGAGGCAAGTGGAAGCTTTAAACTCAGTTTGATAACAATATGAAAATCTGCCAGCTGAATACTTACAGCAGACATACACATTGCAAAGTTGAAGGTTTTCATAGCTTCTGCATGTTTTCTGCATATTCTGAAAACATTTTAAATTATCTAAATTTATGAATGAAAGTATTAGCAATAAATGACCTGAGAACATCAGAACAAAATAAGTAAACAAAGCATAATATAATATAATATAAGGATGCACGATATAATCGGCCCCTATCGGTATATCGGTAGTTTTAAGGCCTATATCGGCCTTAAAACTGAATATCGGACATTGGCCACCCCACCAATATTTAACCAATCAGCCCACTGTTTCTAAAGTCATTAAAAAAAAAATAAAAAATAAAATTCTTTTTTACAGGCTTTAAAACTAGGGGGGGAAAAAAAAAAAAAAAACAGAAAAATTTAGAAATTTTCAATGCTGATATCATATTGACATTTAAAAACACGGTGTGATCTATTTGATTAACGAAATCTTACGAAACACTGAAACATTGCGATATTTTCATATGCCAATATCGTATTGACATTTAAAAACGCAATATCGATCTGTTTTACCATCAAAATCTCGCAAGCATTCATGAAATATCGCGAGATTTTGTAACAGAACGATGAAATCTTACAAAATTTTGAAAGTAAAATAGATCGATACCACGTTTTTAAATATCGATTTGATATGAGCATATGAAAATATTGCAATATTTCAGTGTATTAATATTTTTTCCCACCCCTATTTTTCAAATGTTGGAAACGGATAACAAAACTGCTATTTGCAATGACTGCTTATTTTTTTCAGCTTTAATATCAGTATTGATATCGGTAGCGGTCACATGAGTTTTAAAATATCAGCATATTGGATATCGGCCGAAATTCCAATATCATGCATCCCTAATATAATATAGGTATTATATATTCCTTTCCACTTTCTTGTCTTCCTTTCTGTCCTTGATGCATGTAGTCGTATATCAGGGTCAGCTTTTCTTTAATGCGTATTGGCATAAATGAACACACACGCACTACCAGCCAAAAGTCTGAATATGTTTTCCCATTAGATTCAGTGAGAAAGTGTCCAAACTTTTGACTTGTACTATAAATATGCTACAATTTTCAAATGCTCTGATTAGTCAACTATCACCAAATTAATGAGTGACCAGTCAATTATCAAAACAGTTGTTTGTGGCAGCCCTACGTTACACATACAGTATGCACAATATATTTTTTCTCTGCAGTAATTAAGTCATAGGAGAAAATGAGCAGGTCAACAGAATACAGTCGATTGAATATCTGTATCACTGGTTTTGTTTAATTTAATTTTTCTTTTTCATTATTCAAAGAAGACTTTGCTATGAATGGGTTTTAAAAAAAGAAACAAATCAGCTCCTTTAAGATCTCCTCTTTAGCAGCGTTGCATAAACTTGTTTCCCTTTGCTATTTGAATTTCTGTTTATGCTTCATTTTTACAGAAAAATTAATCGATGCCTCTGGAGAATTTTGTTTATGTCTCAGGCGGATTTATGACTGCTGAATTTTATTTGCTCAGCAATATGTAGCTATGACTGAACTCTGATACTTAAGCTTAAAACTCTTCAGCTGGAGACTTTCCTTATTTGTTTTGAGCATTTTGTTTTCTGTTATGTCCCCATCGTAATGAACCTAATTACGTTTTTTTAATGGGTGTGAGGACAAATATATTTTTTGTTATTTGTATTCAAACTGATGTTTTGTGTTGATTCAAATTATAAAGCTATAAAATCAAAACATTAAAAAAAGATAATATGCAGTGCCATGAGCAGGAGGTGGATGCATGTGTGTTAGAGTCTTTTAATCATAACATGATTGTTTTCACTTTAGAAACAAGGGAAATTCCATTATCCACGTAGAACCTTGAAAATAAAAAACTTACATCATATTTATAATACATATATGAAAATACTTTGTATTTTGTAATTAGCCTCTATGCATTGCTTTAAAGAAATTGATGGATTGTTCAGAGATTCTTAATTGGTCCAAAATAAGTTGCCATATTGCAGATACAACCAACAGGCTTTCAAAAAGACACATCTTTTATTCACATTTCTTTAGCTGAATGAAAAATACCAAAGATAACAGTGTGACAGAACAAAAAAAATTACAAGGAAGCTTTTAGAAAAGAGTTCAGAATGTGTTAAAACATGTCTTTTCAAATATGTTTGCATCCTTTAATAAATCTGTACTTATTTACTGTTTTCCTTGAAATATAGGAGTATCAAGATTTTTTACTGTACTGTACATAAATATGTAGTACAATTAAAATACTTTTGAGGCCGTATTAATAAATATAAAATTAAAATTGAGCCGTTTACATAAATTCTCATAAAAGAAAAAATATATATCACAAAATTAAGAAGGGGGTTGAAATTGAACGTGGAACTAAAGTTTATACACGATTTCTACCGGAACTCGTCATTGTGACATTCAGCGGAAGTGAGGTGAAACAGTTGCAGCGTTAGCTTGCCCTGCGGAGCGTTGTGGTTTCGGGATTTTTCTTCGTGTTGTCTCATCGCAGATAAATTTGAGTTTGGGGGGTGAGACATGTCTTCAGTTCGGTCCTGGAGAGATTTTATCCGGCAGCGTCTGTCTGTTGCCGGTGATGAGACGTTCGCTGCCTTCGAAAACAGGATAACTCAGTGTCAGGAGCAGATCGCTCGTCAGCGCACGATGCTGGATGCGGTCTTAAAACCAGAAATAATGGTGCACAGAATAAGTGAGTAAAGCTATTTTGCTATTTCAGATATAATAAATGAACGCGATTCAGCTTTGCATTAATTTTTGTAGATGAATGGAAATGAAAATGCGGCTTGGAATGTGGAATAGATTCAGTTTATGATTATCAGAAAAAGGTGGAATTAGTTTGACCTGAGAATCGCTGCAACCCGACATCATAAACACCAACGTTGATGTCGATATCAATCGATGCTGATGTGAAAAAATTGACACGTTAATGCAAGGTTTTAAAACTGCCTGAATCTACATAACATAAGGAGGATAAAGTGGTTTGTGTTGAATTCAGTTCATCACTATGACATTTTACAAGCTCAAAATAATCTGCTTACGCCAGTAAAATGCCAAATTCGGATTTTAATGGTATGAGCAATCACTTTGTCTAAGCATTAACAGTGTAAATCCATAATTTAATCTCTGCATGAACATGTCACTATTTATACAAGGCTGTAGAAATTATTGGTATTGATATAGCTTTCTTTTATTTACGTGGTACCAGGTAGGGATGCACGATTTTGGAATTTTGGCCGATTTATGATATACCGATATTGTAAAAGTCATGTGGCCGATAACTGATATGGATACAGATATTAAAGCTGAAAAATAAGCAAGGATGCACGATATAATCGTCCGATACTCAGTTTTGAGGCCGATATAGGCCGATCCCGATAGGAGGCCATCGGCCATCCCACCGATATTTAACCGATCAGCCTGCTGTTTCTTAAGTTAAAAAACAAACAAACAAAAAAAAACATTCATCTTAAAAACTTTTTTTTACAGACTTTAAAACTTCTAAAAACAAGGGGTTAGAAAAAATATTGATACACTGAAATATCGCAATATTTTAATATGCTGATATCATATTGACATTTAAAAACTTGGTATCGATCAATTTGACTAAAAATCTCACGACATTTCATCAATCTGTAAAGAAAAAAAACAAGAATTTACAATGTTTTCATATGCTGATTTCTTATTGACATTTAAAAACGCAGTATCCATCCATTTTCCTAGTGATACTTTATCGTTCTGTCTCCAAATCTTGCGAGATTTTGTAAGTAAAATAGATCAATGCCACATTTAATATCGATTTGATATCGGCATAGGAAAATATTGCAATATTTCAGTAAATCAACATTTCTTCCCACCCCTATTTTTTGACATAACAGAACTGGATTTGCATCGACTGCTTATTTTTTTCCAGCTTTAACATCGGTATCGACATCGGTTATCGGCCACATGAGTTTTAAAATATCGGCATATCTGATGTCGTCCAAAATTCATACATTGTGCATCCTTAAAAATAAGCAGTCGATGCAAATAGCAGTTTTGTTATACGACACTTATAAATATCGCTACACTGAAATGTCGCAATATTTTCATATTCCAATATCTAATTGACATTTAAAAACGCAGTATCGATCTATTGTACTTACAAAATCTCACAAGATTTCATCGTTCTGTTACAAAATCTCACGATATTTTGTGAATTCTTGTGAGATTTCATAGCAGAACAATGAAATATTGCAAGATTTTGTAAGTAAAATAGATCTATACCACGTTAAATGTCAATGATATCAGCAGATGAAAATGTGAAATTTTTGTGACTTCTCGCGCGATTTCGTAACAGAATGATGAATCTGCAGAGAGCCCCACTCCTTTTGTTTTGTCTGCTTTTTAAAAAAATGTTTCCCTCCTCCCCCTTCGTCAAAACCGAGGCTTAACAGGGAAGCTTCCTCTAGCTCAACTAGCTTACATGCATGTTGTTATAAGTTGTTAGAAACAGGATGGTCATCGCGCTGCAACTGGACGCAACATTTCACTGGTCCATCACTCAATTATGTCCAGTGGCACGCAAAAACGTAATAAATAAACAAATGCTGCGCCCAACAGTTCGGTACAGGCTCGTTACAGCCCTACTTTCAATATAACTGGACGACATTTAAACATAATTTCAAAGACAGAACGGCGCAGAAAAAAATTCAAAAGGCTGCAAAAACATTTGAGGTTCACAGTTCATCATACGCCGTTCAAATGCGAGACATGTTTTCACCCCCTCTGCTTCATGGTCACGTGAATTCCGGGATTGTGACGTAGGCTCGCACTGATAAAACTTTAATTCATATTCAAATGTGTCCCTTTGTCCTTCAGATCTTCCACAACGTGACAATAAAGAGGAGAAAGTTCATCTTGACCAGCAGCAACATTCAAGCGTGGATCCGGGGGAGATCCAGACTCTACTGATCAAAGAAGAAGAGGAAGAACTGTCCACCAGTCCGAAAGGAGAGCAGCCTGAGCTGCAGCAGGAGATTAATACTCTCGTTGTGTCGTCTACTTCTGGAAACCATGGCGCGCGCAGAAAAGCCGCCAACAAAAAGCCTTGGCTCACAAAACGCCACACAGGGATTAATCAGTACTTTTGCAAAACCTGTGGGAAAGGTTTCTCAAGTAGGTCCGGCTTCTTGGCCCACATGAGAACTCACACAGGCGAGAAGCCATATTCCTGCGAAATATGTGGAAAAACCTTTAACTATCACGCTACCATCGCGCTTCACATGAGCACCCACACAGGTGAGAGGCCGCATGCTTGTGAGCTTTGTGGCAAAACATTTCGGAGGAGCGATAAACTGTTGCTCCACATGAGAACCCACACAGGCGAGAAGCCGTACCTTTGCAACATATGCGGGAAATCCGTCACCGACCCCTCGGCTTTCAAGCGACATTTGGCCATCCACACAGACGAGAAACCACATTCTTGCGATATATGTGGAAAAAGCTTCAAACATAGCAACACTCTGCTGTGCCACGTCAGATCCCACACCGGCGAGAGGCCTTACCTCTGCAAATTTTGCGGGAACAGGTTCGTGAACGCCTCGAAGTTGCAGCGACACATGAAAACTCACACCGACGAAAAGCCTCACGTCTGCGACATGTGCGGGAAAAGATTCATCCGCCTGGCGATGCTGAGGAATCACATGAGAGTTCACACGGGTGAGAAGCCGTACTCTTGCGAAAGCTGCGGGAAAGCTTTCAGCTGCACCTCCTCTCTGAAAAATCACATGAAAACTCACACGGGTGAGAGGTCGCAGCCGTAAAACGTCTCTGGGAAAGAAACTCCACGCATTAAAACCTGTCAGAGTTTGGATGTTAAAGTGGAAAGTGCCTTTAAGTCGCACTTCAATGTTGACACACTGCTGCGTGTGAGGCTGATCCAGTAAAAATCAGGGTTTGGTCTGCTGGTTCCAAACGGTAATCTTTTCTAACATGGTTTTAGAAAATGTCACGTTGAAAGACAAAAGAGATTAAAAGTTTCCTGAGATACCGGAATTATATTTGTTAGGGATGCAGAATATTTGAATTTTGGACGATACCCGATATGCCGATATTTTAAAACTCATGTGGCCGATAACCGATAGACACCAATATTAAAGCTGGGTAAAAAATGAGCAGTCGATGCAAAAGCAGTTTTGTTATCCATTTCCAACACTTCAAAAAATAGGGGTGAGAAAATGTTGATTTACTGAAATATCGGGATATTTTCCTATGCCGATATTAAATCGATTTTTAAAAAACACGGCATTGATCAATTTTACTTACAAAATTTCGTGAGATTTCATCGTTCTGTTACAAAATCTCACGATATTTGGAGACTTCCTAACAAAACGATGAAGTATCGCTCGGAAAATGGATGGATACTGCGTTTTTAAATGTCAATATGAAATCGGCATATGACAATATCGTGAAATTTTTGTGAATTCTTGTGAGATTTCGTTACAGAATGATGAAATGTCGTGAGATTTTATTTGTAAAATAGACT
Organism: Atherinomorus stipes; assembly: GCA_023101725.1. Taxonomy (NCBI): domain Eukaryota; kingdom Metazoa; phylum Chordata; class Actinopteri; order Atheriniformes; family Atherinidae; genus Atherinomorus; species Atherinomorus stipes. The sequence continues at coordinate 82,179 of JALJCO010006896.1, forward strand.
GATACCACGTTTTTAAATGTCAATATGATATCAGCATGTGAAAATATCACTATTTTAGTGTATCAATATTTTTTTCCCCCCTTGTTTTTCAGAAGTTTAAAGTCTGTAAAAAAGACGTTTTTGAAGATGAAGGATTTTTTTTTAGACTTTATAAACAGCAGGCTGATCGGTTAAATATCGGTGGGGTGTCCGATGTATGATACTCAGTTTTAAGGCCGATACCAATAGGGGGCGGGATTATATCGTGCATCTCTGATATTTGTTCCAGTGAAATGTGGCCTTTTTTTTTTTCTTAGTATTTGCTTGAAAAGAGAAAAAGCTCTTCCAAATACCAGAAAGTTTTTTGTTAAAATCTTTTGTTTTTTATTTGTGCTTTAGAAGAAAAATTGTATGTTTTAGAGCTGTTGTGCTGTTTATGTAAAAGAGCAAAGGTTGTCATTTTATTTTATTTTCTTTTACCTGTGATGAAATTTGTGCTCCAGCTACTTTGAGTTTGTTCTTTTTTTCTATTGGAGATGGAAAAAATGGTGTAGCGGTTTTGTATTAAGTCATATTTACAGAAAATAAACCTTCCTTTTCTCAAAGAACTTTTCTAAGTGTATTTCTTTCTATGCTGAGTATTCAAATGTTAAAACACAGCGTTTGTAGGAACAAAAGTAGAATGTGAATGTGCTGGTTTTAGTCAGTGTTGTCTGTCTGCCTCTTTTAGATCTGTGTAGGAGAATATTGAAACTAAGAATTAGGGATGGGCCATACTGAAATTTCTCATGTCAATACGATACCAGTCGCTTATGGTACTTTTTTATCGATAGATACTTTTGGCCCCTTCAAAGAAAACCACATGGTTGTACAGTTTGCATTAATATCTTGAATGTAAGTGAAATATTAAATATAAGTAAAACTTGAGAACAGAAGTACTGGAAAAATGCTTTTAAAACAGTAAATTATATTGATGAAGAAATTAAACAAAAATAACTTATTTTAATTATCAAATAAGTACAGGTCAAGTTTATTTAAATTTATTCCGTGGAAAATGTTCTAATATAAAATATATTATAAATTTACTAAAACATAATGTGCAATAACCTGCATTAAACCACTGAAAGATACCAAAACATAATCATCACTAACAGTCACAGCATCATCATGACTTCTGATAAACTACCGATATCGTGATACAGAGGCGAGAATCTGGCTGATTTCACATCATTTCATTGCCTAAAACTCTCAGAAGTGGAAACACAGTGCAGGTTTTGTAACTGGACAGAGGTATCACAATACTCAAAAAAATGATTGATTCTGATATTTTGTTGGGCTACTGTCCCTACTAAGGAGAGAATGATACATCGGCCGATATTTGTGTTGTTTTGATGGCATTGGCCAATACATCAGGTGTGTTGCCCAATACCCCCACTCGGCATAATTATGACTTTTTATTACAAATTTAATGTTTCTATTTGATATTTGTTTACAAGTCCTCTGTTTAGACATTTATTTGATGTGCTTTTTCTTTTTTATATATATTAAAATAGTTGTAAAATTACTTTTCATTGTATCCATTATATTGATTTGGGAGTCAAATGCATTATCGGCCCCAAATATCAGCAGGTTGTATCGGCTGAGGCTGAAGGGAAATTGTTGGTTTTGGTATCGGACCTGAAAATTCGGTATCGGTCGATCCCTAATTGAAAGTATCAAAAGTTTAAATGAGTCCTGTGGCAAAATCCTGCTAAAAAACGAAGTTATTCTATGTTAGATTTATTCATGATTATGAAATAATTAGTTGTTGTTGGACTAAGAATTACAAGAAGAATGGGCAGACTGGTTGGAGGTGATAGAAAGGCAACAGGAAGTCAGATCAGCACTGGTTCCAACTCAGATATGCAGAATATCATCTCTGAACACACAACACGTCCAACCATGAAGCAGATGGACTGGAGCAGCAGAAGACCACACCGGGTGCCACTCCTGTCAGCGTAGAACAGGAAACTGAGGCTACAACTCACACACACTCACCAGAACTGGACAATAAGATGCAAAAACTGGTCTGATGAGTCTCCATTTCAGCTCCACATTCAGATGCTAGGCTCAGAATTAGCTAGAAACATCATGAAAGCATGGATCCATCCTGCCCTGGATCAAGGCTTCATGCTGCTGCTGGTGTAATGGTGTGGGGGAGGTTTTCTTGGCCCACTTTGGGCCCCTTCGTACCAACGTGTGGTGTTGCTGACCATGTCCATCCCTTTATGACCACAGTGGAGGATCTTCTGATGACTACCTCCAGCAGGACAATGCACCATGTCACAGATGTTGAGTGTATTTGGAGTCCATCATTCTACAGAGAAAGATTATTCACAAATGGAAAATAGTTGACAGCTGCCAGTCTTTCCAGGAGTGGACATCCCGGTAAGATCAGTCCATGGTCAGACCATAAAATACTCAGAAACTACAAAAAGCCTGAAGCCCGGCATGCACTGCGATTTTTGGCCGTTTTTGCAAGTATACAGTACCAGGCTGCAGACGCCGAGGCGCGTTGTGAAACTGGGCGTGGTTTGTAGTGTCGTTAGGGTTAGGTTCCATTTATTCCTAAGGTGGGCGTGGTTTACAGGGGGCGTGGTTTGTATTGGCTCCGGCTGCAGCTAGTTGCTACTCCATTTTTGAGCTGATTTTCCAATCATGTGATCATTTTGGGGATCGGGCCGACTCGTGTGTCATGCGGTATATAAGGGGGTCACGAGAGGCGATTGGCACCTCAGGACGAGCTCCCGATCAGAAATTGTGGGTTGGAAGAAAATCAAACCTGTTTGATATTTTGGTCGTGGCTTGTGAGTGAGTCGCATGTTGAAGCAAAGCCACGACCAGACTGAGAACTATTTCCTTGGAGATTTTAACATTTCGCATGTGTGAAACAAGCGGAAGTAAAGCAGAGGCAGCATGTTGACCCAGCTTGTCATTTCGAGGGAGTTCTTGTTGTAGAACCGACAGTACAGCCCACGTCTGGTCAGCCAGTGGTCTCAGGTGTAGCTATGACTGGACTATTTTTTTAAAAATGTCTTTTAAGATATTACTGATCCCAAACAGACTAACTCCCATTAAACAAAGCTGGTACAGCAGTTTTAAAGGACAGAGGGTTCTCACTTCACGCACATTGTTTTGTCCACTCAGGGACACCGTAGTAAAAATGATGGAACAAATATGGCAGCCTCCATAGAGTATGTGCACCCCCCAGCAAGTAGATATAAATGACTCATTCTAAAAAAATAAACATAACAGCTATTCTAGTGCAGCGAATACACATAAATTGAAACAGTTTTAAATTATATATCAAAATTTTCTGCCATTGACCTTTGATATTTTACATACTGTACCTTGTAAGCATTGGCAAAAAACAAGAAGTTTTGCTGCAGATAATGCCTTCTATAGTGACTGCCCCATCTCCGCCATTAAACTGGATGTACACCGAGAGGGCGACTCAATGTAATGTCTTCCAAAGGACTCAAAGTCATGCAGAGATTTTACCGGTGAGTAAATGCACATATAAACTCCTAGAAAGAAGGTCCAGGTTGAAAAAAAAAAAGAAAGTTATTCTTTAAGAGCAACATCTCAGACTCTCCAGGCCTCAGTTAGCATAAATGCTAAAGCTTATGACAGCCCAATCAAAAAGACTGAACATGGATGTCTTGTTTGGAAGGTTTGAGGGAGAGTCTTATCTTAAGAGAGCCCCTCTCTCTTCATCCGTCATCCATTTATCCCCCCCTCAATCCACTTCATTCCTAAAAGACTCATCCTTCTTTATGCCAGTTCATGCACCCTGTCCCCATCTACCAATGGGACAGAAGAACCTCTGTAATCATCAATCCCCTTGCTTTCAATTTCTCTTCATTCTCATTCACCGATTTTAGAAATATTTACACTGATTAATCTTCATTAATTATTGTATATTTGACAAAATAAATCCACTGTTACTCATGTAAAAATGAGTAGCAAGGCTTCCTGATCACAAGTCACAGAGATAAAAAGGTTTGGAGATGAAAAAGCCACAATGATCTTTCACTCTCCGTGTCTTTTCTTGTAGTAAACATCTGCAAAATTTAAAAAGTATCCGCTCTGTCGGCTGCTGATATGTTTTATTGAATAAATTGCCCATAATTTTGAGGCTTCAGACAAATCTCGGTGTGCCATAAGAATCGACTGTGTGGCCGTCATCAGCATAAATTATTCAGTGCATCTTGTCGCAGGTGGAGGTGAGGGACAGAAAACCTACATACCTGTCATCCGGCGAGTTAAATATGAACAAATCGGCCTCTGTTTACGAGCAGCGGAGGACCTTGAGCCAGACATGTGGGGATGTTCTGCTTCCACCTGCAGAATACTAAACAAGGATTTTCGGGTGTGTGAACATGGTCGCAGTGATGTTGGATTAGCATGGAAACAAAACTGGCAACATTCACTAAAAACAATCCCTGCAGAGCAGTTCGAAGACATGAAGGGGGGCATATCAATACACACACACACACACACACACGTGTGCAGGGTTCATACACACCCTCATAAAGGCTATATGCAGGCCATCAAACCCAGCACACACACGCCAGTCTTGCAGGCTGTAATCAGAGTGCAGTGTGTTTTTCTCAGCGGTGTAATTCATCAAAGTGACGGCTGCCAATGAGTCTCAGTCAGCCAGACAGCCACAGCTAATCAATCATCAATCTACCTGCTCTTTGTTTCCCAGCCTTCTGCATTCACCACTGACATATTTCAGGAAACACACACACATTAAACTCTTTCTGCACAGTCACACGTTGTGCTTTCTTTGCTAAGTGTCCTTTTTTTTTTTACTTTTTGTGTTGTTGCCTTCCGAATCAAAAACGAGCCAATGCTCATGAAATAATTGAATCGCTGTTTTTGTGAATGTGAGATATTAGTTTATAAAATTTGCAAATTGTTAATAGTTGTGTTGTTATATTTGCAACTCGTTTAGCAAAGAATGGGATCATATGTGTATGATTTCATCCCGATTTTCATCCAGGAGAGAAAAAAAGTCACCACAATAATGTGGGTTCACCAGTTTAATGAATGTTTGGAGGAGGCGATGGACAGATTTACCAGTTCTCTGATTGGATCATCTGGGGAGTCTTTAAACTGAAGGCTGAAAGGGAGGAGACTCCGGGTGGGAGGCCGGACTTAGATGGATGAGGGAGTTGAAGGGGGATGGATGGATGGATGGATGGATGGATAAAAGAATGAGAGAGGCAATGAACAGATAGATGTATAAATGGATGAAGGAGTAAAGGATGAATGGATGATGATGAATGGTTGAGTACAGGGATGGATGGATAAATGTACAAATGGATGAAGTAGTAAGGGATGGATAGATAGATGTACAAATGGATGGATGGATGGATGGATGGATAAAAGAATGAGGGAGTTGCAGGATGGATTGATGGATGGATGGATGGATGGAGTAAAGGATGGATGGAAGTAAGTTGATGAATGGTTGAGTAGATGGATGGATGAGGGAGTTGAAGGACAGATAAATGGATGGATGGATGGATAAAAGAATGAGGGAGTTGAGGGAAAGAGGGAGGGAGGTGGGGGGGTGGGGGGGGGGATGGAGGGAGGGAGGAGGGGGGGGAAGGAGGGAAGGAGGGAGGGATGGATGGAGGAAAGAAGGAGGGAGGGGAGGGAGGGAGAGAGGTAGAAGGGGGGGAGGAAGGAGGGGGGGGGGGGGGGGGGGGGGGGGGGGAGAAGGGAGAGAGGGGGGGAGGGGGGGGGGGGGGGGGGGAAGGGAGGAAGGGGGGGGGGAGGGAGGGATGGAAAGATAGAAGAAAGAGAGAGGGAAGGGATGGATGGATAGATATATGAATGGAGAAGGAAGAGGAGAGGGGGAGGGGGGGGGGGGGGGGGGAGGGAGAGGGGGAGGGGGGGGGGGGGGGGGGGAGGGATGGAGGGAGGGAGGGATGGATGGATGGATGGAAGGGAGGGGGGGGGAGAGGAGAGAGGAAAGGAAGAAGGGAGAGAGGGAGGGAGGGAGGGAGGGAGGGAGGGAGGGAGGGAGGGAGGGAAGGAAGGAGGGAGAGAGAGAAGAGGGAGGGAGGGATGGACAGATGGATGAAGGACGTAAAGGATGCATGGAAGTGGACGGACGGATGGAGTGGATGGATGATGGATGGAGTCACTGACTCGGTCCTGATATGAAGTTTCATGTTTTATCCCAGTTACATGAATATAACATGAATAAATCACTTTGACCAAATTCCTTCTGAAATCTCAGATCTAAAATCTGCAGCTCTGTAATCATAAACTAATGTGGAAGCATTTAAAGTTCAATTCATCTTCCCCAGCACATCAGCCATGTTAACAAGTCCTCTATCGATGCCACAGAGATAATCTGTTTGTTCCTTAATAGACTCGAGGAATCACTCAATTTCTTGCTTCCATATTGCACAGAAGATGAACTCAGAGATCCGACTGTGCTCTTCTCTGATCAGCATTCCCTTCCCAATCTGATAGCCTGTCAGACAAGAAGAAAAAAATGTTTGCCTCAGCAATTTTAGTTTGTGAAGGCTTTAACCACCCTGACTGTAATTCTAATTTCCGAGCGCAGCTCCCCTGAATACATTATTCCTCAATCTTCTAGTTTAGTTCCATCTAAAAACATAGAATTTATTTTAGGTATCTGGGCAGAAGGCAGAGCTTTTCCTCCATCAGCAGCTTGTATGTTGGATCATTGACTCCTGCCTTTTTGTTATGAAATACAAAACACTGATATTCTGCCTCTTCAAAGGCTTCATTACAGAGACTACAGAAAGAAATGAAGTGTGGGGAGAGAGTGGAGAGCAGAACAACAGCTTCATTACACTGAGACGGAGTGAATAGCATTTTTAAATAACATGCCGAATGCACTGTGACTGTGTGTATTGCCTTGCTCGTCCATGCTATTCAATTTACATCCCTGTGCCTGATGTTATATCTGTTTTATTTTTCATTTAGCCTCTCTGAAACATTGCAAGCTCAGATTGATGTGTTATATTTGCCTGCTGAAATATGGAGACAATAATTGGCTTTATAAACCCGGCAGGAAGGTTCATGATCTTCGTTTCCACCCTGCATCTGAGTATGAGGCACAAACAGATGTCAGTCAACCTAAAAAAAACCTCTATATTAATGCAGATGTAATAAAGAAGTATCTGTATTTTCTGTCTTTGATAGTTTACCAATGTTCTAAGTTACGGATAGAGAAAACTGAGTCTTAGAGGCAGAAAAGGATGATTATTCATTGTTCACAGACAAGTGGTTTTAAGATCCTCCACCCTCTTGGAGCAGCGTATCCTTATGTTTAAGAGACATCTGCACTAGTATAAGATAAAGTGAGTTAATCAAGGGGTCATTGTCGCAGCTCAGCAATTACAATCAGCCGTAGGTGCTAGGTGACATTTATGACCCTCAATCAAATCTGTTTTCTGCTCGTGTTGTTGTCTCCCAACACAAACAGGAAAAATTATGTCCACAAGAGTCCCGGTGTTGATAGAGATAAATCAGAGAGGTGGAAAGATGGGGCTTAATATTGCTGCGAATGTACTGGGTCATATTTCCCAGAAGTGTGTAATCAAGGGAAAAAAATCAAGAAATTACTGTTCTTATTTAACCCTTTAAACTCTGAGATACTGTTTGCTATCTCTGGTACACCTGTTTTTTTATGTATTACATGCAGAAGCTGAACCCTCTGAATGGTGAGCATCATAGAGGCCAACCAGAACCAGAAAACAGAATTTATTCTGTGTAGAAATAGCAGATCGACAGCAACCAAACCTTTTCTCATCTACATATCATTCTGTAAAGTCTTGGCTTTCGAGAGAAAATAATATTTGTATTTGCAAACAGAACTGCTTTTACTGTATTTTACTGTTTTATTGCTTTATGTGTTTTTGTTGCTTTGATGTAGGGCTGCACGATTCTGAAAAATGCGAATCACGATTTTTTGCTTAAAATTGAGATCACGATTCTCTGGCACCCCCCCCCCTCCCCAATTTTTATTGCACAAATAAACTTTAACAAAAAAAAAACAAACAATCTATTCAAAAGGTAATTCAAAATAAAGCATGTGTTTGCACAGGAGCTTTGTTGGGGTGGGGAGGCAACGGCAGTGCTGCATTTGAGGGCGCTTGAAAAAAATCTGTGAAGAATGGAAACTTTTATTTGTGATGCAGCTTGTGATTAAATGTGCTTCAGAATTGTGGTGGGTAGAAATGAGATCCCATGTATGTGTGAATTGAGATCGCGATTTTTTAACGATTAATTGTGCAGCCTTACTTTGATGTTTTATTTTATTGGGTTTATTCTGTTGTGAAGCACATTGGTCAACAGTTTTTAATTGTGCTATATAAATTTGAATTGAATTCATCATCATTTCCATGTCTAAATAGAGGTTTCTTAGCAACATAGTAGTGATAGAGATGTTTTTATGGTGAAAATGGGATAATTAATGGAGTTATCATGGATCATTGTGGATTTACCAGATAGTCTCCTGTAAATGTCTGTTGATAACCTAAAGGGTCAACTACCCATCACAATTCACCCCACAGAGTTAAAGATTACTTTTCCTGAGAAACTGTTGACAATGTCAGAGATAGCGCTAAGGGTGCCGTGATCTAACAGTTTTAAGGGTTATTAATCTTTTAAAATTTACAGTCTTCCAGTCGGGAGACTTGGTGATTAAAATTCTAGGGACAACAGAGTGGCCATATATGCATGTGTGACAGTGTGGGGTCCTGTCACTATGCCTGCGACTGATCATGCACCCTGGCTACTTGGTAAATGGACTGTACTTATATAGCGCTTTTCCAGTCATACTAACCGCTCAAAGCGGTTTACACTACATCTCACATTCACTCAGTCACACACACACAATCATACACACATTCAAACCCCGATAGGTACATCGGGAGGCTTGAGGTTCAGTGTCTTGCCCAAGGACACTTCAGCATGATTTACCAGGCAGTCTTTTGTAGCAGAGAGAGAAAGGCTAGATCCATTCCCCTGACCCAATGGTTGAGTGAATGGCGACTGCTCTTCCAACTGAGCTACAGCCGCCACAGGGATATCCCTCTGACTGGTAAGCATGCATGACTCTCACCTGGGAGTCTGTGGGATCGAATCCCACTCAGGCCCTCGTTATGTACTTCACCCCACATGCATGTTTGTGAATGTGGGTGCAAAAATATGAATTGTAGTCAGTGATGATCGCAGAAGGTGCTGTGAGGGTCAGCAGCAGACAAAGGGACCGCGGGGAACAGCTGGTGCCAAACTACCAAAATGGCTTTCACTATAGCCCCGTTTCCACCCTGGGTCTGGGTCGGGTCGGGTCAGGCCGGGCCAGAACGCGTAGGTTTTGGAACAGATATGTTGATTTGACGTTACCCTTACCCTGGAGGCAGAGTATTAACCAGCTAGCGACAGATTTTTCAACTAATCAACGGATTGCTGTGTGTTAGCTCCACCTCTTTGGTCCGGATCGGTTAGATCAGTACCCCTAACAAAGGGTACCAAAAAAGTGGGTCGGGTCGGGTCAGATATAGGGGTACCCGTCCAAGTTTTTATCTGTGGAGACGCAAAAAATGTGGACCGATCCAGCCCGACCTGACCCAGACCCGCTGGTGGAAACAGGGCTTAAGACTCCAAGGCCCTGTCCCAATACCCGCACTAAACCCTACGGTCCTGTTTGAAGTGTGCAGTTGGTAGAAGTGCACACTCTGGGTTGGAGCGTGCAGGTCGCAAAAAAGCGGAAAATGGCAGAACTTGGACAATGATGGTTCCTGCATCATCTTGCACCACAATGTCATTTTATGTCATTGTTTCCAAACTCTTATCTCTGTGCCGGTGAAGAGATGCCATTTTCAGACCTAAATTGAATAAAGTTCATTTAATCTGTTCTTGTAATACATATGTTATAAAATCCACACGTGTTCAATTAATAAATTAATTAATTAATTACTGAACTAATTTGGGATACATTTTTTTCCCCATTCTAAACTAAATGTTTGATAAAGATTTAATTGGCTGCTCTGTGACTTATCGTTGGCACAGAATGTCCACATGTCCATAAAGGCATGTATGTCAGCTAAACAACTTTCTCTTGCCAAAGATGCTGTGTCTTAATGGGATTTACCTGTGTAGATAAAGTTTAAATAAAAATTAAATAGAGCACTTTTATCAGTAAACTAATAACTTTCATTATTAAAATACTTTGAATTTTAATATTCAAAACATCTTAAGAAGAAATAATGCAAACTTTCACATACGGTATAGTAAAAGATGAAATATTTCAATATTTACATTTGAAAAGACTTTTTTTTTGCCACAGGCTGGAGCTCAATCACAAAGCCGTTGTGGCTGTGTATGGGTCTTCCAAGTTACTGATGTCTCTGGCAGTGTAAAACGAATAAAGTGTAAAAATGGCCAGTATGTGTTTTCCTCATGACTGAGAATGCAATCATTCAATCCACCAAACAACTCAGAAGAGTGAATACCAACAGGAGAATATTTCAGGGGATTTTGGGGGCATTGCTTGCACATTTAACTGTGTTGCACATTCCACAAAATCCCAATCCTTACAAGTTACACCTCGTTGTAAAGGTGACTTTTTCAGCTTTCCAATGATGTATGATACAACATTAATTGCAATTAAAAGGGAGAAAAAACTGACCAGATCAGACACAAACTTCTATTATATTAGAGTGGATTAGCCCTGCGGATGTTAATTTCTCCACACACTGAACAGCTTCAGACACATGAAAGCATCTTAATATTTCCAGCCTTCCAATTTTACATTAAAACCCTATTTTAAAATAATAAATTACTCCATTTCCTCACAGCTTCCAACCGGCTTGCCTCACCGTTATGTATTCAGCTCATTAGGATGGGGATCATTTTCACAGGATGAGAAATACATCTGATGTTTATTGCAGATTTAAAACTGAAAGTAAACTGAATTTTTGATCAGCAGCTCCCAGACAGCAGAATATTATGAGTAAATGTCTGCGTGTGTGTTTATCCAGTTCTCCTCCCTCACTGTCCTTCAACGGTTTAACAATCTAATTTACATACTCATAAATCATTCACGTCTGACACCTCTCTCACACACAGACACACACCTGTGGGCATTGCAATAATGAGGCGTGCGAGTATACATCTCTCAGCTCAAACACAAACAGCCCATGTTGCAATGAGTGGCTTGGACTGATGGCTCGATAAAATGTCCCACTGTGATCTGGGACAGCGCTTTGTTTCCGGGTTTAGTTTTCTATTACCATAAACACACTTCTAAATGAACATTTTCCATGTTTTATTCAAATCACTGTAATCATGATAACAAATGTCCTCTAATCCTGAGCCATTTAGGAAGGAAAAGACATCACATCAGTTTTCTTATTATTTTCCCTTTTCAATGCGCAGTCCAGCACACCATCCACATCTATTCTGACATTTTTAATAACTAGAGAGCAGATTTCTCACCATTTGGTCGATGAAAACAAAGCTTCTTAAGACAGATTTATGGTGGAGCCGTTGTTGATTTTAATTAGTTTCCACATCCACAGCGAAAAAGAAGTGACGGCTACACCACAGTAACTGAAAGTAGGGTGTGGATTATATATAAAAGTTGCAATGCAACATTTACATAGCACAATATATATATATATATATATATATATATATATATATATATATATATATATATATATATATATATATATATATATATATATATATATAAAAAAATATAATATATACATACATATATATATATATACACACCCACCCACACACACACACACACAGTCATACTCTCCAATTAAAAGGAAAGGCTAACTTGACAATAGCAATTCAAATAACAAGAAAGTAAAGAAACTAATAATAAATAAAAATTTACAAAATTACAATTTAGCTTAATAAAAATCATTGCTTTTGAATTGTGATGAAAAAAATATCATTAAAAAAAAAAAACCATCAAAACTATCCCAGACACATTACGATAGGAGATACCACACGACACCACATGATACAATACGATATGACGATACCCTCAGAAGAAGTAGATCCCTTTGTTTTTTGGGGTTTTTTTTTTGTTTTTTTTTTTTTTACAAATCTTTCGATGTGGTCTTTCCAAGATCGTAGCTGGTCAAACATGACCCCCATTAGAGCGCCTTCCCCATGAACAGAGGACCAAAATACCTGTCAACAGTTGTAGAAGTCTTCTTTTTTTTTTTGCAGTGATTGCCTCAAAGTGTTGCTCAACAAAATTTTAGCTTCGGAGCCCTATCATGCTTGTTTATTTGTTTTATTTATTTGTGTGTTTGTTTTCAATTTTTTTGTTGAACCATAATACAAAATCGATGTCATGATTTTCATAGAATTTTTGTTTATTATCAGTTTTGTCAATTTCAACTTATTTTGCCTGAAGCAGATTTTTTTTCCCCATCTTAACTGGAGAGTATGACTAATTTTACGAGGAGAGAGAGGGAGAGAGAGAGAGAGAGAGAGAGAGAGAGATAGCAAATCTCAATATATATATATATATATATATATACACTTCATAACATAAACTTCATAACATTTGCTGCCATAGCAAAATCTTCAGCTATTCTGTTGCCACTGGACATTTAAACAGCATCTAAATACCTGTACACTGTCTAGCTCCCCAAAAATTGCCATTTAGATTTAACTAAGCAAATAGGTACGAGCCTCCTATTGGATAATTACTGCATGGGCGATTATCTTTCAGCTGGCAACAAGTTATTTAACCCCAACTGGTGCAATGAGTTTCTTCTCATTTCCTAAACAACTGCAGAAACGACTAAAATTGTGGTTTTCCAGGAAAAGATGTGGCCAAAAAAAAGTCTTGATGATCGTGATGGGTCATCATTAAATGTTTGGTGAAATCAAGTCGAAGAAAAACAATAGTAGATCTCAGGGCGATGTTTAATAGTGATAGTAAGAGCATTTCCACATGCAGAATGAAAGGAATTCAAGGGATTGGGACTGAACAGCTGTGTACCTTGAAGTATAACTACATTTTTTTTTCTAAATATGTACCTTATTTCTAGGACTTTATACGTGCATTTAAATTTCTGTGTCACTTTGCTCCTTCGAAAGATATTTTGTTGAGTTGCCTTGGCGTACATATAATGGGAGAGACAGGGCAGCCTCTTATAAGACATTATCTGCAGCAAAACTCCTTCATTTCACCAACACTTTAAGTAGAATGAACGAATGAACGAGTCTATTGTCCTGTGAGTTCGGAGTTTCGGGGATTACAGTTTCTTGGTGTCTACGTAGCAAGCTGCTTTTCTCAGCTGGACTGCAGCAGCGCGCATCAGGAACACGCAGCAGCCTGTAGAGTGATAGAAACTAGGGCTGGGGAAAAATAATAGATACACTGAAATATCGCGATATTTCCATATGCTGATATATCAATATGAAAAAATGTGGTATCAATCGATTTTACTATTGAAATCTCGCGAGATTTCGTTGTTCAGTCAAGAAATCTCGCGGGTTTTTGTGAAATCTCGCGAGATTTCACCGTTATCTTACGAAGTCTGCGAGATTTCGTTGGTAAAATAGATCAGTAGGCTCGTTCGGATTGACTGCGTCTGTCTACCGTCTGACTTCATGGTCAGACGAGAGCTGAGTGAGTCTCGGGGGCGGACCATAAACGCAGCGCATCTCAGCTGGACAAGTTCGCCAACGTGAAGACTGCAATAACAGAGGATCTCGCGGCATTTGCCTTTATTTAGCTCAAAGTTACTGAACGCTGTGCAGATATGATCAAGTCTAATTTCAGAGTAATGAAACAGCGTGTTGTTGACGCTGATTGCATGAACTTAAACTGGACTGTAGTAGACAGAATGTTGTTTACCTGTTAAGGTGAAACACAGAGGACAATAATCTGGTAAATGTCCAGGCTCAAATATGAAAACCATAAATGCTTTGCCTTGAAGAATAAATTTAAAACAAATAGAGAAATAGAAACTTATTTTTTTAGATGGGGCTGGAAATAAATATTATATATTATATATTTTTTATTTTATTTTTATTAAGGATTTGGGTAGCCTACTCATGGATAACATAAGGGGGAGCAAGTGGAAAGGTGGATACACACCAATAAGTCCATCAAATCCAAATTCTGAAGAGGATTTGTGAAAGTTTTGGTATAACTTATTAAGCTTTATATTTATCTGAGTAGAATAACTTGTGGCTGCAACACGTTTGTGTTCCTCTGTTGCTGCAGTCAGATATCAGTCTGTCCAGATATCAGCCTGTCCAGGTTTGTGAACATCAGCCTAACTACAGTATGAAACACCAAGGCTGATTTTGTAGCCTGTTTAAAACACCTAAATGGATTTATTACTGGGGGACAGTCCCGTCCAAAAATCGGAGCTTGCGTCAGTGAGAGTTGAAACCAATCAGGACCAGGTTCCGGCGGCGGTGGAGGCAGGTCCAAAAGCTGCAGTTGCTGAGGATGAACTGCACGCTCCGACTGCAGTCGGACGGCTCCCGCGATGTTTGATGATCATGTGGTCTGGTCACGTTTTCCGGTGCAGTGCAGACGCAGTCTGAAGTCGGACAAAATTTCTAACCAGCATGCAACATTCCAGGACCACAATCCCTCACTTCCAGCCGAGTTGCGCTGCAGATAGCCAAAGACGAGCCTTCTGTTGCATTTTTGAATCTCTAAATGAAATATGCACATGAAACTATCGCAATATTTCACTGTATTGATTTTTTTCCCCAGCCCTAATAGAAACCAAACCAATAACTAACAGAGAGCCAACTCTATTTGGAGTCCGTGATTCTTGAGTACCTAGCATGTTCTCAGTTGTGGTAAATGAAAGCTGAGGAACATGTGGGAGATAAATATAAATATACAGTACAATTAAAAAAAAAAACCGCAACAATTACGAAACAGAAGTCTGATCTGAAAGAAAGTAATATGTGTGTGTTTTATTCACGTACATTTTGTTTAAATGTTTGTCAATTAACCCCCCCCTACAATACACAGATAATGAGAATGGAAAAATAATGATGGGCAGTTAGCAGGAATGAATTATCTGTGCATGTCTGACTAGACATGTTGGTATGTGGGGAGGTCACCCGGACACACAGGATGAAAGGTCAGGGGTCGACATCTGGATTTCAGTGAGAGTAGATGGGCTTAACTGTGTTTCTAAAGGGGAGGTAGCGAACAGACAGCTGAGAAGGTAACAAGTCCAATAAAACTAAAAAAGAATAGTAATACAAATAAGAAATGCTGTGAAATTCTATATAAATCCCTGAAAATTAGACAATCCAGATGCAAAATTTTAAGTTGTCAGAATGACTGATGGAGCTTACTTCTTCCTGAACAAAAGGACTGCTGGTTCCCCATTTTTATATTAATTCTTAATTTTTTTATTTCTAGAATAGGGGGCAGGTGGTGGTTCCTGCCCTGCAGCTTCTTCTGTTTAGCATCTTAATTAAGTTAATTCTTTATTTCTTAACTGTCCTCCAGTATTTGTGTCCTCCCTACAACCATAGTAGAGAGTACGTCCATGATCAAAGTTTTCCCCCTAATACACCATTTTCATGTTCTTTAATTATGGGCTTATGTGCAGATATTAGAATGTGAACATCAGAAATTTAAAGTTATTCGGCCTCAATTACTGTATCAACAATTCTTTAGCTCAAAGTACTATGTCAGTACTTTTAACAAAGATTGAAGCTTTCACAAGATATTTCATTTATTTTAACTGAAGAACAAATACTTTGAACATGTGCTTGTTCACATTTGAGTGCTGACATGTTTGAATAAAATATGTGTTTCAGTTGTGGAGTTTATTGGTGAGTTTTGTGTCAGATTTGTTGAAATAATGTTTGATTTACAAAACTTTTAAGAAAAAAACAAATATGACATTTTTCACTTACATATATTAGAAACTATGACAAGTTGGTGTTTCACTCCTTTTATACTCCAAACGCGGCCTTTCTGGATTCGACCCCGGCCTGCTTACAGCTCATATTAACAGATGCTGAACCAGACTGCAGATCGTACCCTGCAGATTTGTTTGTAGAGAGTGACGAGTACCTACTTAGATACTTTTACTGTGCGTTCAGACCAAAAGCGACAAAGATGCCGAAGGCTGCGCGCCAAACAGGACAACGACTGACGTCAAAATTAAATTGCGATTGTCATTTAAAGGAGCCACACAGCGGACTTCTTGACAGTGGCATAGTGCTTATGAAAACATATCAAAAATTAAATTAGTTCCCGCTCATAATTGATAATGTTAATGATATTATATCATGAACATGTTCTGCCACCAATATAAATGTGCGTTTATGTCTTATAGGGACTTGAGGCAAGATTAAGAAATGAGGCTTGCGACTGGTGCTGCGGGTAACTGCAGCCATGAGCCAAGCTGTCATGAGAGCGTGCACAAACTGAAGCTACAATGGTGTTTACTACGCTGATAAAGGCTTTTTCTTTGTAGTGACACTTTTTAGTGTCTTTCGGTTGATCTGGATCGTTTGCTGACAGCAGAAGAATCCATAACTATCCCTTACAGTGTTTGAATTGACCGCGACCGTCTCCTTCCTGGATCAAAACTGCCGGTGACGCGGATGCAGCGTCATCTGACGTCACATCTGCATGACAGCACTGAAATTCGGCCACCGAATCGCAGCGCATTTTGCAACATGCAGAGAGAGATGTGGGTGGGCTCGTTCTTTTTGGTTTTAAACCAGTCATCACCCATTAGTCTTAAAAAACTGAGACATGCATGTTTATTCTTTCGCAATTCCTGCCTCTAGTACCTTTAAAATCATATCGACTCATCATGGATTTGGATGACATTGCTGTGAAGTGTGCTGCTACCTGCCTGTATGGCCGAAGAAGACGCTGTCGCCGGGATTTGGTACATGAGATTCTCCGGAGCCGTGAGGAGCTCGGTGAATTTCATCGGCTGGTTCTGGAGCTGCAGCTGGACAGAAAGCTGTTCCAGCGGTACTTCAGGTTGAAGGTCCAGCAGTTTGACAACTTGCTGGCGAAGCTTGGTCCACAAATCATCAGGCAGAGGACCAACTACCACAGTCCCATCTCCCCATCAGAGCGCTTAGCAATTTGCCTCAGTTTCCTGGCTACTGCAGACTCGTACCGCTCAACTGCCAACAGCTATTGTGTGGGGGTGAGCTCTGTGAGCTACATCATAGCCTGTGTCGGCGGAGCAATTTGGGATGTCTTGGTACCTGAATTCATGCCAGTACCCACCACTGAAGACTGGAGGAGAGTTGCAGAGGGGGTTCCATGACCGATTGTGTTCCCAAAATGCGTCAGTTCAATCGGTGGGAGGCACCGGACATCTCAAGCTCCCTCTTCTACAATCACAAGTGGACCTACTCCATCGTTCCCCAGGCAGTGGTGGATGTGGGAAGCTATGGGAGGACCAGTGATGGCGGTGTGCTGGCAAACTCCACATTTGGGCAGAAGTCGCTGTTCTCCCAGCGGGTGAGCGTTTTAGACCGCAGCACTTCGTCTTTCGTCACGCGTCCTTTTCCAGGCAGGCGGTCTGGCAGTCACAGGGTGTTCAACTACAGGTGAACGAGTGTGTTCTTAGAAACCAAAGATACATGTGCTGTTCTTTGGGGCCCACTCAATCGAAGGACACTTCTTCTGGTTCGGTTTCCGCTGAACCGCGTCATAGCCAATTAGCATAGAGCTAACCAAAACTGAACTTCCCATCTGGTGCCGCTGTGGTCGCTTTAGCCGCTTTTGATGCTCTGGACGCCTGGCTCTCATTGAAAATGTATAAACTTTCGGCATCTTTGTCACTTCTGGTCTGAACGTACAGAATATTATATTGTTTGGAGCGAGCACTGAGGAGCCATGTTCCAATGCCGTTCCATCACATGTGCAAATTCAACCAGCCATGGGGCTTTTTGGCCACTGGGACATCCAAGCATCCCATCCCAGCTGGAAGAACGGGTGGGAACATCACAGTCGTCCATCAACAAGCTCTCCTGCAAGTCATGGATGCAATAAATGTATTTCCCACACATACTGTACAATTTCCATACACAGCTGAGGAACAACCCACAGACTAGGGGATTTGATTCTATACACCATCAGTGCAATAGATCACACGCATGTGCATTAAAACACCTTCACCAGAAATATTCCCACACCTCTGCTACAAGCATTATCGCTCTATAAATAGTCTCCCACTTCCCAGGAAGAGCACATGACTCTTTGGAGACCCCAATGCAGGAATGCTCTTTGACAAAGAGCTGCTGGCCTCATCGCTGTTGGTTTTAATGATTTCCATTTTCCACAACATATATCTTTTTATTACAGTTTGTTTTATTATGAGATGCCTTTGCCTCCTGTTTAATAACACCACTGACCTTTTCCTCATCTTTGTCCCACCTACCATTTTCAGGTGTTTATCTGGAAATTAGTGGCAGCTCGCACATCTTTTCAGTTAAAAAAAAAAAAAAAAAAAAAAAAAACCACAACTTTATTTATAAATCATCTTTCATGCAGAGGCAGTGTAAAGTTCTTTACATGACAAAAATAACAAAAACTAGGGATGCATGATAACTGTTTTTTGAAATAACTGATAAAATTCAGCTCCTAAAGGCCGATACCGATAACCAATAACACACATACATACCTAATCATGACATCAAAACTATAAACAAAACCAAAAAGACTTTTCAAGCTTAAAACTGATTTTCAACTTCTGCATGTCACATCTTAAAAAGTCCAGCTGGAGGGGGTCACTGTGGCTAAAATAAAGGGGAAAGTGGCTTGGAAGCAGTTTGGGGTCTCCCGTGTGAAGCAGCAGCTTTCTTTCCCCAATCAAAAATTCTCTATAACAATGTTATTGGTAGGGATGCACGATATTGGAATTTTGGCCATTATCTGATATGCAAATATTTTAAAATTCATGTGGCCGATAATCGATACCAATATTAAAGCTGAAAATTAAAATATGTAATATTAATTCTTTATGCAGAATTCGAAAAATACCTCAACTGGTGTTATGTATAACAAGTCAAACTTAATGACAGTTCAAACAAAACGAATAGGATATGTGCGTTATATCCTAGAACGACCTCGATTTCCTTCTTCCTGAGGGGAAAAAAAAAAGAAGGGATATTTGGTTATTTACACAAATGACTGTGTATAAACTTTGTTAACACAGAACATCCTAAAAGAGACTGCCTTTAAAAGTTCTAAAATCTGTAAAAAAAAAAAAAAAAAAAAGACGAAGTAGTTTTGGTTTTTTTTTTTAGGCTTTAGAAACTGCGGCCTGGTCGGTAAGATATCGGTGGGATGATTGATGTCCAATAGTCAGTTTTAAGGCTGATACAGGCCGATACCGATAGGGGCCTGATTATATTGTGCATCCCTAGACAAAAACATCATGATATCGGACTTATCGGAATGATGTAATAATTTCCTGTAATCGGACCGATAATTATCGTCCACCCCTAATAAAAACTATTTCTGAAACCAGATCTGTACATGCATGCACATTACACACATACAAGGAAGAAAAAAATAAGAAAAAAAATTCAAAAAAAAGGGGGGGAAGGGAGGGAAGAAAGGGGGGGGGGGGAAAAACGGAAAAATTTTTTTCTCTCCCGGGGGTTTTTTTTTTTATTAAAAAAAAAAAAAAAAAACGGAAAAAAAAAAAAAAAAAAAAAACGAGAAAAAAAATAAATGAGGGATTAAACAAAAAAAACAAAGGAAAAGGGGGAAAAAAAAAAAAAAAAAAAAATAAGAAAAAAGAGAAAAGAGGCCAAAAAAAACACAACAGAGAGACCCCCCCCGGAAAAAAAAAGAAAAAAAAAAAAAAAGGGGGAGGGGGGGGGAAAAAACCAAACGCGGTAACGGCGGGGCGAATTTTACGGTTTGATCGTTGAGCAAACTGATGGACTGTATGCTAACGCTAACAACAACAAGCTAATGCTGGCTTGTAGTTCCAATATCTAAACTCACAGGCTGAGACCACGATTACCTTATAAAATCACCACATCAGCCAAATTTAACAAGTTGACAAGAGTGTTTCTCTTCCCCAGGAACAGTCATATTGCCACATTTCCATGCAAAAAACTTTCTGCATCCTTATTTCCATCATACATCACATTTACCTTGTTAATAAGGAGAAAGCAACTGTGGGTCCCGTTTTATTCCCAGACTGGATCAGAACTCCCTCCAATTAAAAAAAAAAAGAAAGAAAAAAAAAGCTGCTCGGTTGTTTACTCCAGTCTTACTCCAGTACCGCCGGTGTTGTGCCAAAAAACGCCCCCCTGCCGTGGGGGCGGGTCAGACTCAAGTTTGGTTCTCTTCATCTCACAAGACAAAACTTTTCTTCTTTGTCTTACTGAAGTCTGAGTTGGGGTTTGAGAGGCACCTGCTCTCCATCTTTTAGCAGCAGTTAGTGTTGTCTCAACATGCACGGACCTGCGGTGCACAACACCGGTGCAGCCAGACCAATGAGTGCGTGCAACTCGTCTCCCCCACAAGCGCCCCCTTGAGGCTTTGTACCCGAATTTCTCGCATTGAGCATTCAGAAACAGTATCAGAGACCACCGCAGTGAAGAAAGTTCAGCTTATTCTACACATCAGGCAGTTGTCAGAGCATGTGGAGGAAAGTATAGAATAGTATTCAACATTTAAACTTACGCAATGCACCTTTAAGTAAATTCTCATGAAGATATGAATGAATGAAGCTCGTTGTCCTTAAATATCCTACAGGATTTGATGTTCATGCTTTTTAATGTCTGCGGCTGCTGAGTAGCTGCTTGAGCCTGAACCGTATGAAGAACATGGGATGCAGTGCGACCCGCTGTTAGCTTACATACTGATCCGTGTCTAAATGATTAACACCGACAGACATCACACTGTCTCTGAAACACGTGACAGGTTGTGCTCGCACAGTAGAGAATCAGTATTTACACCACGTGCGCTCTCCTTGAGGAGACAATGCGAGAACAAACTGACAGTGAAGTCGTTCTAAAAGCATCAGTCAGTCAACCTTCCAAAGCAGAAACACCGTTAGCGGAGCTGACATGCATGTGGTCAGCACTCAGGCGGACCAACACACATGCATACAAATGCCAGACGGATAATTGACCAGTCAGAGGAACTGATAGACACACTGTCAACCAGTTGGGCAGAGGACAGATTGATCAGTCAACTAGTTAGTTTGACAAGCAGCCAGAGAATTAGCTGCTCAATGAGCCTGTCAGTGTAACATGACTCGCACACAGGGGCACTCATTCTCAGTGTTTTCTCTCGGCTTTAAACAAACTGGAGCCATTTTATGTGGAACTCTGGTCAGATGAGGGTTGTTTTGTTTATACGCCATCTTGCGAGGTTTAAAGATTATGACATTTTGGCACACTACACGGCTAACTTGTCAAATTAAATCGCAATTTGTTTTCATCATGAGCAAATGCTAAACAAATGTGCCACATGTTATGTTGAACTGATAAAACCCAGAGCTTATAACTCAATAAAGTGAGCACAGAATGTTTTTGGACGTTTGCTGTTTGGTTAGATAATTGGTCCAGAAGGGGATGGATTCTGGATGGGGGTCTGAAAGCAGGAAAACACTCGCTTGATAAGTAGCATTTTTACTTTTTTCCATTAAAATGGTCCATGAGCATCGGGGGATTGTAACTCCTAAACAGATGCATAATGCATTCATTTAAAAAAACTGGAGATAGTGTGAGGGAACGTAAGCAAGACTGTACATCAGGGACAGCACTTCAAGTCTCATGCTGCTAAACCTTATGGATTCATGTGTTACTCAGTGTTTCATGCCTTTTAGTTCCCATTTTTTTTTACTTCTGTCGCATTTGACTGTTTTAAGAAACAAAATGATCAAACAAGTCAAGTCACACAATTGTTTTTTACATATATGGAGTGTTTGTCCAAGAAAAAGAGAGATTACAATATAGAATTTTCCTTCCAAATAAACTACTTTTCTTTTCTTTTCATTTAATTTTGTTTCAAAACTAAAAGGCAAGCAAACAAGGTGATGAGGTTTTGGTTAAGAGAAGAGCTAAATGCAGAGAATAAACTGGCTGAAAATCCATCAGTGTGGAAAACAAGGATCTGTTAATAGAAAACTGGTAGCATACATACAATATACTGCCAAAAGTATTCACTCACCTGCCTTGACTCACATATGAGCTTCAGTGACACCACTGCATCCGATGCTTTGCATTGCACTTGATGTATGGATGGATGCAGCTGATCGCCATGGAAACCCGTTCCATGAAGCTCTCTGTGCGCTGTTCTTGAGCTGATCTGAAGGACGCATGAAGTTTGGAGGTCTGTAGGGATTGACTCTGCAGAAAGTTGACGACCTCTTCGTACTATACGCTTCAGCATCCGCTGACCCCGTGCCGTCAGTTTATGTGGCCGACCACTTCATGGCTGAGTTGCTGTCATTACCAAACACTTCCACTTTCTTATAACACAGCTGACAGTTGACTGTGGAATATTTAGGAGCGAGGAAATTTCACGACTGGATTTGGTGGCATCCTATAAAAGTTCCACACCAGAATTCACTGAGCTCCTGAGAGCGACACATTCTTTCACACATGTTTGTAGATGCATGTCTAGCTGCTTCATTTATACACCTGGAAGTGGTTAGAACACCTGATTCTAATCAATTGGATGGGTGAGCAAATACTTTTAGCAGTATAGTGCAGTGATTCCCAACCCTGGTCCTCAAGGCACACTATTCTGAAGACCTTCCATTTTACCCTGCTAGGACACAGGTGATTAAAATTAAATGGATCTCTGACGAGCTCTGCACCAGTCTGCTACTGACCCATTAATGTGAGTCAACTGTGTTTCAACAGGGCAACATGGAAAGTCTTTAGGATAGTGTATGTACTCGGAGAGTGAATGAGGAACACGGTGCAGGATAGTTGCTATAAATAGTTGAACCCAGAGTGAAATAAGGAAATGAAGGAAAGAAATTGCACAAGAGAAGCAAATTTTAGTAAATGAAAAAGGAAATAAAGCTAACCAGGATACAGAGGAAGGACGGAGTTAAAATATATCATAAATGAAGAAGTTGAAATTAGGACATTAAAATAAAAAATTAGTTTTAATCACCAATATGAAGCGTAGCAAGAAACCATGCTGGTGTTTTCTGATATGACCCCCTTGTACCTTCAGAACTGCCTGATTCACATCCCTGACACCATTCCCCAGCAGCATGAAGCCTTGATCCAAGGCAGGATGGATCCCTGCTTTCATGATGTTTCCAGCCAATGAGCCTAGCATCTCACTGTGGAGCTGAAATGGAGACTCAGACCAGTTTTTCCATCTTATTGTCCAGTTCTGGTGAGTGTGTGTGAGTTGTAGCCTCAGTTTCCTGTTCTACGCTGGCAGGAGTGGCTCCCGGTCTGATCTTCTGCTGATGGAGCCCATCTGCTTCAAGGATGGACATGTTGTGTGTTCAGAGATACTATTTTGCACACCTTGTAGAACAAACTGCCAGTGTAGATTAAACTTTCAGCAACTGTAGACACTTTTAAATATAGATTGAAAACATTCGTTTTCTCATGTGCCTATCCATGAAGTCTGCACGGTATCTTTTATCTTATCTAGACTGTTGCTTCTTTTAATCGTTTTGATTCCATTTAGTTATTTTACATAATTTAATTCTGATTAATATGGTGTTATTTCCCTTTATATTTTTATGTACTTTTAAATGCTTTTCTTTGCCATCTGTAATGCTTTGAATTCTCTTGAACATGAAATGTGCTATACAAATAAACTTGCTTGCTTGGTTGCAACCAGTGCTTATTTGTAGGAATGTCCGATATTATCGGACGATATTGGCTTTAAAATGTGATATTGGAAAATATTGGTATCGTTCTTTTGGACTGATGTTTTTTTCTAAAGTAATCTAGTGAGATTTCGTGATGGAACAACAAGATCTTGTTCCATTAGCAGCGGTCCAGCATGCAGAAAAGTTGCTGTTATTCTGGAAGAACTTCATTTCCCAGCATTCCTTTCAGAGTCATGTGACTACGGTGCAGCTGCTGCTGCTACAGACTGACTTGCTTTGAAGCTGCTGATAAAATGTCTGGTTTTAAGTTGTTGGTTAACTTACCAAGTTGTCAGAAACATTAGAATTAGCCACATTTTGGCTAATAGCTGCTAGTATCTGATATCTGGCAGCCAGATGTCCAAAATGAACTCGTCTGGCTGAGTTAAGGATATTTTGGGATCTTTGCTATCGGAGCAGAATATAGTTGTACCTCTCAAAATATGAGAGATAAAACCTCACAATATATCGGTTGATATCGGAATTTAAGAGTTGGACAGTATCAAATATCGGTTAAAAAAAAGCTTATTTGACTTCCTTTTGCCTTTCTATCATCTCCAACGAGGGATGGGCATATCGATACCTTGGAGTTGGTCGTAACAGCCCAACAAAATATTGCATTCAATACTTTTCAAATATCAAAATACCACTGTACAGATACAAAACGTGTTATTTGTTTCCACTTCTAAGAGTTTTAGGCAATGAAATGACGAAAGCAGCCAGATTCTAGCTTCTGTGTCACATGATGGTGCGAGCCAATCAGATGTCATAATGATGCTGGTACTGTTACTGATGATGATGTTCTTTTATTTTTCAGTGCTTTAATGCAGGTTATTGCACATTATGTTTTGGTAAATTTATCGTATCACTATTTTATTTTGTATTTGAACATTTTACACTGAATAAATTAAATAATATTAACCTGTATTTAAGTTATTCGATGATTAAAAGTAGTTTTTAATCCTTTTTTTGTTTGATTTACTCATCAATATAATTTATCATTGCTTTAAAGCATTTCTTTCCAGTATTTCTATTCTCGAGTTTTCTTCCAGTATTTCTGTTCTCGAGTTTTACTTATATCTACCATATTTTCTGGACTATAAGTCCCACTTTTTTCATAGCATGGCTGCTCCTGCGACCTATCGTCCAGTGCGACTTATATATATCAGAATATTTACAATTTACCATATTTTTAAGTGTCAATTCATGCTGACTGACTGACAAGGATGTTCATCCTTGATAATCACGATGTTTATGATCATTCACAGGCATTAACTTTGGAATAGAACTGATTGGGGAATTTTTAGCAGTAACAAGCTGGATATAAAAAATCCAAAAATCGTCCTATTTTTGTTAAAAAAAAAGAAAAAAACGACTCATAGTCGACTTATACATGTTATTTTCCTCTTCATGATGCATTTTTTGACTGATGAGCCTTCTAGTCCAGAAAATACGGTAATTGCCGTTGATATTAATGCAAACTGTTATCATAATTCTTCCATAATGGTATCGATATCTATAGAAAAAGTACCATAAACTACTGGAATTACATCGTCAGGAAAAATTTTCTCCACTTTCACTATCTCCAACCAGTCTGCCCATTCTCCTCTGACCTTCCTGGTCCAGACAACTGCGGCTTACTGGATATTTTCTCTTCTTCACACCGTTCTCTGGAAACCCTAGAGATGGTTGTGTGCAAAAATCCCAGTAAATACTCAAACCAACAACCATTCAAAGTCACTTAAAACCCATTTCTTTCCTATTCTGTGCTCAGTTTGAACTTCAGCAAGCCGTCTTCACCATCTCTCCGTGACTAGATGTGTTGAGTTGCAGCCATGTGATTCGCTGATTAGTTATTTGAGTTAACAAGCAATTAAACAGGTGGATCTAATGAAGCAGCTGGTGAGAGCACATCACAAAATGTCACTCCTGTCCAAATACACAACACAGCAAAACTTACTTTAACACTCCCCATTAATACTTTAGAGCCAAAGCTGTAATAATTTATGGTCACACGTAGTTTCCATTAGTTTTAATCCTGTTAGCACTTCTCATGTACTTCAGCAGACACAGAGTTTATTAGAAAATGGAATTTTTTGTGGATGTTTTTAAACTTTAACAAGATAAAATGAGATAAAACATTTCACTGAGTCAGGAGCAGATTCTTACAGGTGTAGTTTCTTTTCCCAACCCTCAGTTGAGTTAAAAAGCAAAAAAAATCACCCATTCGTTTTAGAGTTTAAAATGAAAAATCCAATATATTCTTGCTGAAATGAAAATTTAATGTGTAAGTGATGCATTTGTCTGTTTGTAATATTTTTGGGAGAACGATAGAGCTTTGTGGTGAAGAAATGTAATAAATAAGCTCCCAGAAGCATGCAATATTAATCTAGTAGATCAATTCACTCATTTTGCCTTTTCATGAGGTTTGCTGATAGAAATGAAATACCTCAGCTCTCTGATGAAATGTCTCCAGCCTTTTAAAATAACACACACACACACAGAAATCTTCTGGCTCATGACCCTTCATCTCTGCACACAAGCCCAAAACACACATACATACACTCATAGCAGCTTAGTCCACTTTACACAATTCCTTCCTGCCATGTGGGGCCACTTTCTCTACTTCAGGTTGTTCCAATGCGTTGATGCCCACTGTAACATTCAGGAGACTTATGAAACAAAAGGTTAGGCCCCTGAATGGCTCAGTGTCAAGGATTACTTCGCACACAAATTCTCCAACAACAAAGCTTCCATTGTGCCCCACCAGGCACTCAAATTAGCAGCGGGAGCGAATGCACGCTTAACTGGGCTTGACAGCGCGACCACTCTCCCAGGCCTCTGAAGAGTCCCAGGCTTTCAATCTAGAAAGAAATTAAAGGGTGATTTGAAAAGGGAGACTTTACAGAAAAATGAAAATGAAATCCAGTTAATGCACCCGAGAAGTCAAAAAAGATTATTACAAATATGAATTAAATTGTCCATAATCTAGTTAAAACAAGGCCTCTGACTAAAGCTGGATTAGACTGCAGCACACAAAACATCTGTAAGAACAGGCTACGGTTCATTCAGCTTCTAACTTGTTTTCACTGACATATTTCTTTGTTTTATGACTAAAGTAGGTGTTTTGTGTTTTTTTCTCTTATTTAACAGTTTAAAGTAAAAGATTTTAGGTGGTTTTAGAACTGCTTTCTGTTTAAACCCATGACACTGAGTTTACTTTGTTGGCATCAAGTTGCTGAAAGTCAAGTGTGTTTCCGGGTGCAGTTTTCACAATAATACGCCTCCAGAAAACGATATTGTATCTACAGTAGCTATGAAGTTTGCGTGTAAACTTCTAATATGTAACTTTTACTGCAAACTGTATTTAAATGCCTTGATTTTTTACCCTTTATCCATAGTATATTTATCCATTATCAGGGTTAAAGGATAACTTTCTGTTTTTTCAACATGGACCTTATTTCCAGGAGCATATTCTGTACATGCATTTACTCACTGGTAAAGTTTCTGCATCTCTAAGAGTCCTTTGGAAGATATGATGTTGAGTCGCCCTTCGGTGTACGTCCAGTAATAATGGCAGAGACGGGGCAGTCACTATATAAGACATTATCTGCAGCAAAACTCCTTGATTTTCACCAATGCTTTAAGTAGAATGAACGAACGAACGGGTACTATTAGCCCGTGAGTCCAGATTTAGCTTGCCATTAGTAAACAGGGTGTTCTACACACTTTTCGGGGCTGCAGGTTCACAATGTGCGCTTCCGTAGTACATCTGAGAAGATCAGCTTGTTACCCAGACAACAAAAACCCAATTTGCAAAACTGTAAACTCACAGGACAATAGTGGTCATTCGTTCGTTCATTCTACTTAAAGCATTGATGAAATCAAGGAGTTTTTGCTACTGATAATGTCTTATATAGTGGCTACCATGTCTCAACTATTTTACTGGATGTACGCTGAAGGGCAACTCAACGTAATATCTTCCCAAGGAGTCAAAGTGATGCAGAAACTTTACCGGTGAGTAAATGCATGTAAATATACTCCTAGAAATAAGAACCAGGTTGAAAAAAAAGAAAGCTATCCTTTAATATCACAATATTAAAGGATTTTATTGCGCATTAATGGAATTTTTTTTGTTTTCAAGAGTTTGTTGCTCACAGGGTCTAAACACAAACAACCAGGGTACTGGTTGCCTCAGCAATTTAAAGCATCTGTAGGTGGATTGCTGTAACAATGAACCAGCATGTCGATGTTTTCTCACGGAAAACTCAAAATTACCAAAGAGAATATAAAGGTAGATAAAAAAAAAGTAGTCTTTTTTGTGTTACTTTTTAAAAAGTACAATTTCAAGAGAAATTTATAAGAATTTACAAGAAATATTTTATCTGCTAATGTATAAAATGAATACTCCCCCACCCATGGCAAATAAGTGCTTTTATTGTAGTTTTGTTCATGAGGGGCTTTTTAATTTTAATCATAATTGAACAAATGAAATCGTAACTGAATTTTGTGCATCTAATTAATAAATCATATGATTGTTGTGATTTAAATGTCACCACTCATAAAGCCTAGACACACATTTAGATGACGAAATGAAAAAGAGAATGTCTACGATCGTGTTAATTTGGTAGATTTATATCACTTTATGTCATGGACTCAAGAATTGGAGCAGCTTTTAATTTGAAAGTAAAGGGACAGCGCTTCCGGTGTTCGTGGCTAAAACAGCTGTGAACTTGATGGAGCTGTTCCAGCCTGCAGGCGTTGGGGGTGTTTAGTGACGGGGGGAGGAGGAGGAGGAAGAAAAAGAAAGCCCTCACCCTGACACTCTCCAGCCTTGTTTCGGAGCTCCCGCTGGACGCGCGCCTCCTTCGCTGGATACGGAAAACGTACTCTTATTAAAGCCCTTTGACTTGCGCGCGTGCGCGTCTCGATTCGGTCATGACTTGCACCTGATCTAGGCACGTAGTTGTTAGTGATCCTAGGCGTGGGTAAGGACGAAGAAAGCCCCGCGTGTACTTGTGTGTTTGTGTCGTGGGAATGTTGTTGAACTAAACTTCACCAGAGACGAGCAGCGGCTGAGTCACGCGCAGCACTTTTCCCATTAAAGGATGTAAACTTGGGAGACATTTTTGCTTTTTACGCACCGGGTGAAAAAGAGGACGAGATTAGTTTGAAATCTTTTGGTATTTCGGGGGGAATAAGCAGAAAACACGTCTGTGGGTTGAGGAGGATCCCATCGGCAGATACAGAGGTACGTTCAGCAGCATTTCTTGCCCCCCCCCCCCCCCCCCCTTTTTAATTATGATTTTCACTGTTTTTTACAAGTTTCTCACCAGATTCCTCATTTGTATCTAGTTTCTCAGTGCCTCTAACAACAGATAAATCTTTAAGCAGATTTTAAAGATTTGCAACGCACTCGTGATTTAATATCAACACGCGAGCTCCCACGAGGACGCCGAACTCGCCTCTTTAAAGATGAATTAAATGAATAAAACCCAAGCAAATGCTGTGCTGTAACGAGCTGCTTGGAGGCACTGGTGCGTGCATTTACACGACGGTGTTTTTGAGCGGAGTCTGGGTCATATGGAAGATGTCTCGGGACTAATCAATACGCAGAACATCTGGAGCCTCAGCTTGTGGGCTGATCCTGACACAGCTTCAGTAATGTATTCCAGACTAGAATGACTTCTTCCAGTGTTAAATTCACTTAATGGAAATTACAACAGCTGCACAAAACCATTATCTTTTTTTTTATTGATTTTCCCCATTAACGCCACGACATTCCCTGGAAGTGTAATAAGAAGTTAGAAGGATTGCGCAACTTAAAAGTCAGCATTTAGTTTGCTGTAGGGGAAAAAAACGATCAAAACGCATGTTTTCTGACGGCAGTATCGATAAAACCACTTAAAGCAGCCTGATGCGATGACTCGGGGCTTCGCATCGCACGTGTTGAGCCATGAATCTTGAAAGAAACTCTCCTCCCGTTGTACATGATTGAAAGGTAATTGCCCGTGATGTGGGTTAATGAAGTAGAGTCGCCTCCACGCTGCTCCCTGAGCTCCAAAAAGCTCTGAAACCAGCACAGATGCAGGGATTCTGCTCTGTTTAGGCTCTGGTTGTCTGTTATGGCTGAAGCCATCTCCAAATCAGCCAAGCGTTTAGTTTCAAGGCTGCTTGTGTGGTTTCATTGTCACGTTTAAAAGGTTGCAGCTCTGAGTGTAAAGTTTGGAGCCGAACTTCAGGAGATCTAAAAAATGACTGAAAAAGTCCAACTTGAGTGTTACATGGTGAAAAGAAGCAACGATTTAAACATATTGTGTAGCGCCATGTAAGCTTTTCAGCAAACCTGTGTTTGAGTGCGTTTTTTTCCCCCCTTAAACTATTTTGGGGGCGACCTCAACTATGCTCTCTATCTTCTTCGTGAAGAGACTGATAAGCCAGTGAGCAGCTGAGCTGTGTTGTTGAGGCTTTGGGGCAGACTGTACAGTATTCTCTGTTGTCATTTGACCTTTCTTTGTGTATATAGGAAGAGTTTTTGTCGGTGAACGTATTTTAATTGGCTTACATTTAACAAATTGTTGCATTTCAGCTTTATGATATATGAAGGAAAAATCACAAGGAGGCAAATCAAAGGGCAAAGACCTTTTAATTCCATTACAATCATGCTGCAAACACAGTTTAGACCGGCAGCAGGCCAGTGTGGCATTTTGGGTATAATTTCTGCATTTCCTACCACTATCTGAGAACCTCTTTAGATTTCTCTCTGTTTGTTTTAAACTTTGCTTTTCCTGGAGTTGAATCAAAATTGGCAGGATAAGATATACTTGTATGCTGTGGTGGAAACTGTTTGGAACTGGGTTCAGCGTGGGTCGAATTGATGGTATATGTTGCTAAGTTTAGTGTCCTTGCGTCTTTGAGATCGCATCAGGATTCGAGGAAATGATTTAATATCTTTGGAAGTTTGAGTAGTTTGTTTTAAAGCTAGATTTAGACATCTTTAGATGGAAAATCAGACTGTCGTGGTCAACATCTGCCCATCTTTGGGACCGTTTTAGAAAGATTTGCTTGTGTTTGGAAGCTTTTGTAGGAGATACAGTAACAGTTAGACACTTTAATTTGAGATTTTTTACTTTTCCTTCATGTTATCTTGATTTTACTTTACCTTTTGATGCACACAGCCATACAAATAAGTGGTAGGCAAGGAACCAGGATGTCTGTTAATGACAGTAAAATATCCCCAAGGCGCTCTCTATGACCGGAACAAGAGCGCATAAACAAGAAACTTGCATAAACAAATGCTATTTTTATGTTCTTTAAGTTCATTTTCATCCATTTGTATCACAAATGTTTGGTTTAAAGGGTCACATGTTGCGTGTTTGCATTGACTTTATTAAATTCATTCATCCACATAGTCAAAACGATGGAAAAACGCTGCTTCAAACTGAACCATTTCCACTGAATTTATGTAATACAGAAGGTTGGAAAGGTTATATGTCGGCCAATCATTTAGGCTTGATTTTTATTTTCTTATTTAGCAAACTGAAGAGGAAAAGCAGATGCTTCTTGACCAACGACAGCAGTTGAGTCATGTTTGGGAAAATCAATACAGATGATCTAAAAGTGCAAATTGTTTAGCTTTTTTTTAAAAAAAAGCCAATAATTGTGACATTATAAAAGGATATTGCAACAGCAGTTTCATATAAACTTGATATTTTAACTGGAAGTGGAAAGAAATAATTCACTAGACTCTATCTAAACATAACTAAACCCACCAAGCAGCTTAAACCTTGAGAGATCTCTGCTCTACTTTCTAATTCTGCCTGTGGTGAGTCTGTATTTTGTTGGTCTTTCAGAAACCAGTTTGAGTGGAATGCAGGCAGGTGGTTGAGTAACTTTGCTACTGTCAGAAAAACATTGTTGTTTGTGTGTATACAGGAAGTTATGTGCGTAAGCGCGCAGAGAGGCCAGACATAAATACAGTTCTCCTGGCTAATCTCACACTGTTCATGTCTTATAGATGATAATAGTCGCTGGGTGACATGTCCTGTTAGTCACCCTGCTGGACGATGACTCACTGTTTTGTTAGAAACTTAAGGGAAAATCATGTGGTGATGTTTTCAGTTTCAGATCTGTTTTTCAGTAAATCCAAAGCAAGTTTAAAGGCATATGCCACCTCTGGGTGAAATTTACCCCCGCAGTCCCCTGAGTTGGACAAGTGGGTAGAAGTGTTTTCTAGCCGACCCAGTCATTCTCTAAATCTGGCAGCACTGACTTTAGCTTAGCTTAGCATAGTTGCTGTAATCTGGTAGGGCTGGGCAAAAATATCGATACACTGAAATATTTTCATGCAGATTTCATATTGATATTCAAAAACGCAATACTGAACAAGTTTACCGACAAAATCTCACAATGAAAGACTACTTTCATTGTGTTCTTTTGTTGACAATGTTGACTAATCGTTGCAACCCTAGTTTGATGTAGGGATGCACGATATAAGAATTTTGGCCGATATCCAATATGCCGATATTTAGAAAATTCATGTGGCCGATAACCTATATCAATACCGATATTAGAGCTGAAAAAAAAAAGCAATCGTTGCAAAAAGCGGTTTTGTTATCAGTTTCCAACACTTTGAAAAATAGTGGTGGGAAAAAATATCGATACACTGAAATATCGCAATATTTTCATATGCTACTATCAAACTGATGTTTAAAAACACGGTATAGATCTATTTTACTTAGAAAATCTTGCAAGACTTCATCGTTCTGTTACAAAATCTCACGATATTTTGTGAATTCTTGTGAGATTTCATAACAGAATGATGAAATATCGCGAGATTTCGTTAGTAAAATAGATCAATACCTTGTTTTTAAATATCAACATGATATCAGCATATGAAATTTCGCAAAGGTTTTTTTTTTTTTTTTTTTTTTTAACTTTGGAAACAGCGGGATGATCGGTTAAATATCTGTTGAATATCGGTGGGATGGCCGATGTCTGATTCTCAGTTTTAAGGCCGATATAGGCCGATACCGATAGGGGGCCAATTATATCGTTCATCCCTAGTTTGACGCGTGGCATATTGAGTACGAGTGGGATCATCTGTGAAGCAGACGTTGCTTCATTCAGAGAAAAACTGCCTCGCAAAGGGAATTTTAACTTCTGGAGCCCCAAAGTAATAGATAAATGATTCTCTGTGCATATAAACAAGAATTTCTTCTCCTTTTTTAGTATTTGTTTTATTTATTCTTCCCCACTGAAGTGGCCGTCATGTTACAGTGGATCTTTGATACCGTGTCATAAATCCCACCGTGTACTGCAGCTTTGCACATCTCTGGAAATACCTGCGTGGATTTGTGGGACCATTAATCCCAAACAAACATCCATCCATCATGCATCCTTTTACTCATCTGAGGTTGGGTCGCCAAGGCAACAGAGGCAAACACAGACACCCCTCTTCCCCAGCAACACTCCCACTCTCTCTGGTGGATCCCAAGGCATTTCTAGGCCAAAAGGCAGATCACTGGTGAATTCTGGGTCTTCCCTGGAGTCTCTTCCCGAGGGGAGGGGGAGCCAATCAGATGCCTGAACCTCCTCAGCTCATCCTCTCCATGTAAAAGAGCAACAGCTCCACTTTGACGTTGACGTTTGAGCTCCTCACCTTCTCTCTAAATGTTTAACCACCTGTTCTAGTTGCAGGAAATGAACATTTTGGCTGGTTGGAATATTTTGGTCAGGATGTGTGTAACTGACAACACGCGGTCTCAAACAGAGGGATGTCATGCTAACGTCTGCTGATCGCTGCACAGTTGGCTTCAGCGTTCCGACTAAAACCAGTTTATTTTCGTTGCAGAGCTCTTCGTGTATCTGTTAACTTAGTGATTACTGCTGTGTTCACGTTTACATCTGTGCAGCGTTTAGAATGATGGGAGCTTGGGGAGGCCTGAGAAGGCTGTTAGCCTGTGTCCTATTAGAACAATGTGGTCGTTTTCAGAGCCACAGAAGCTCCTGCCTTCAAACGCTGAAAAAGTGCCTTCACTGTTAACCTCAAAGCCTGAAATTAAATTGAGTTTCATAACTTGGCAGAGAGACTAAACGAAGACAGAGGGAGGCTTTCTTCATGTAGAAATGTAGCACAGGAAGAGACGGAGGTCTCAAAGGTCAGTCGCGGGCACTCGTGCTTTTATTTTTACCTGAATGCATCCCGCTGTCTGTTTAGTTTGCGTTACTCGCTGCTATCTGTGTGTTTTGACTTGATGGGATTTGAAACCATCCGGGCTGTGTGTCTTTTTAATTGTGTTTTTTTACGACTTTGTGCTTGACGGGAGAAGCTGTTTACTCAGAGCTGAGTTGCAGCTTACGCTTTCAAGATGGAGAAGGTGTATTTTTGTTGAGTTTGTCTTAAAACCTTCAGTGTGTGTACAGATGAATGATGAACTTGGAATTCCTTACAAGATCAGTTTTGCTAAATATTGTGGAGGAATATGATGGTAAAAGTAGCCAGATTGTGGAAATCTGATCATTTCATCTCTGCATGTCTTGGTTCCTCTTTATTGAACAGTGGTATTGATCTTAAATGCACACTATGAGAATATTGCTGAAAACAGGACTAAGAAACCAAACCAATAAAAGAGAAAATGATTCCATCCCAGTAGAAGTCTGTGGTGGTGTATTTCTTTGCAGAGATGCATCTTTCTGCCTCCATTTCCTATTATTTTGCTGTTTAAGAAGGGTTTTTTTTTTTGGGGGGGGGGGGTGTCTTTTAGGCATTGACTGTAAAGACCCAAATCAACACCAGTTTGTGATGAGTGAGCATGATATAAACTTATATATCATTATATCATCAATTATTGGGATCATTGAATACAAATATTTAGGCTCTGTTAGCCGGATATGGAATTTGGCAGCACGGCACTTTCCCATCAAGTTGTGCGGTGTGTAGTCGCTTTTTATTTGTACTTGTAAATGCAATTGCTGTGACAAGGTCAAATAAATGTTTATTTCTCTGATTGACTGACAGCTTTGGCCATATACTGATGACCAATTCCAGCTCCTCAAACACTGACATCATGAAGCAGCTTTTGATGACAAAAGCGAATTTGGAACTTGAAGTTTATGATGTTTGACCATGACAGAAATTAGGGGTGTCAACGTTTTTAAATTGTTTCTACACATGATTACATGTCCGAGATTGATGATCTTTAGGTTGCAGATGGTGACGTCACCTACGCATTCCACCGTACTCCCGCTGTCATACTGAACTCAGAGCAGAATACGCTGTAGTAGAAGTTTTTCTTTGTTTTTTGTATTCTGTGTTCCTCTCAAATAAAAAGATAAAATTTAACAAACTATCAGCAGATATTGGGACGACATCTTTCCGTTATCAGCTGATATTTTGTTTTTAAAGCCAATATTGTCCTGTACCAATATCGAGTCGAGAATATAGTGCATCACCACTTTTTGTTGTGAATAAAAGGGGTGGGAAAAAATATCAAAACACTGAAATATTGTGATATTTTCATATGCCGATATATTGATATTTTAAAACGTGGTATCGATCTATTTTACAAACAAATCTTGCAAAATTTCATGAAATCTCGCGAGATTTTACAACGCATCAATAAAATCTCAAGATTTCGTAAGATATTTCAGTGTATCGATATTTTTTTCCCACCCGTAGTAAATTTAAGTAATACATTTCAGGTAGGGATGCACCGATGCATCGGCTGGACATTGGTATCGGCCGATGTTTGCCTTGTTAACTGCCATCGGCCATCGGCCAATAAAAATGATATTTGCCGATGGCAGTGGCCGATTATTATAGAGCCTATATATATTTATTTATATATAATGATTTACATGTGTCATCAACACATGTAAATCAAAAAACTCTTTTTTTCCCCCTCTTTTTTGGGCGGGTGGGGGAGATACTGGTAGAAGGCATCCGCACACTTTCCTCAGTAGAGAAACGAAGATGGCGGCGGTCGTGTGGCAATATTTTACCATTTCAGAAAAAGATCAGCGTTACGCAGTTTGCAGTACATGCTCCACAAATATTTTTTATTGGGCCATGAAAATAATCTTCTCACTGAGTATGTTTTTGTATATTAGGCTAAAACCACTCAATTTTGTTACTGAAGCATTCTTTTTAGTGATTATCAGTCCCAGGTTTTGAAAAGTTTTCAGAAAAGAGCTTGTTATAACTAATGTCAACCACAAAGTGACATTAAAGGTTGTTTCTGTTTCATAAATTGGTCTGATTGAATTTGTTCTTATTCAAGGATAGACTGATTAAGAGCTGAAAGACTTGTAAATTTTTGTGGCACAAAGGAAGTAATAAATAAAAATAGAAAACATCGGCCATCGGCCAAGTTGTTATGTTAAACATCGGTATCGGTATCGGCCCAGACTTTCACAATCGGTGCATCCCTAATTTCAGGACAACGGATCATGTGTTAAACTGAAAAGAAAACATATTTTAATTAAATATAATAACAATAATGGTGACAATAGTGATAATAATGATGACAAAATGATCTTTTAAATGAAATATCTCTGGGTGTGTGACTCTTGGTCACCCAAATCCAGCACCTTCACACTCATCACCTCTCCTCTCCAGGAAATGCATGTTTCATAATTTTCTGACATTTCTTTTCAAAGTGATTAATGGGGAACATTAACGTAGCCATGTGGAGACAGCGGCTGTCTTCTGTCTCTCAGCCTGTTCCCAGTTTAGAAACTTTGTGCTCCGGCTTTTATTAAAGCATACTGCTGATATGGTGCGGAGCCCCTTTGAGCCTTTATCCACCACCTTCATTTCTTCACACCTTCCTCATCGCTGCAGTGTTGTTCTCGCACATCATAACATTATAATGAGCATGCAGACTGTTGGCAATGAACAGCCAACTGTAGCAGTCACGTCTGTTTTCTTCCTTTTATAATTTCGGTTTTCTTGTCTGCATCGATTCAGAAATGCCAAATCTGCAAGCTCACAGAAGCTTTCATGGTTATTCAGTTTTACACTTGCAGAACAGACATTTAGGTGGAAATGATGCAAGTTTAGAGCAAAGCTCAGAGCTAAATTTTTAATGAATGAGTCTTTTAGATTCTTATATAGTTTATTTCCTGGCTTTCATACGCTGTTAGCGTTAAAACCACTCAGACAGAATTAAACTAAATTCACTCAATTACCGGAAACTTTGCTAACTGATCAATATTATTACCAGAATTGATATTTTGATTGCAGTTTAAACTCTTGGAAAGGCTAAAAAAATCAGTTTGTTGCATCTGCCTTTTAGTTTGTGTGTGTGTGTTGAGGCTGGTGTGTTTGTCCAGCTGTTAATGTTCACAGTCTGCTGCTGTTGTCAGGGAGGCTCAGAGTTAAGAGCTGTGATTTAAGAAGTCAGCCTGACTGATTGCTGCGCCGCTCGCTCGTCTGCTTCTTTCTGGATGTGCTTTTATAATCGACAACATGTAAAACACCTGTGGCTCCAGCGCGTCCCGGTCGTGGAGGGTTTATGCGTGTTGACGGGGTGGAATGAGCGTGTGGGAAGTCTGTCGCATTATTTGTGCAGTTTGTTGCTTGTTTCCAGACGCTGCCGTCTGGCTGATCTAACGATGACGCGGCGGTGTCGCCCTCTCACCTCTTCCCCAGCACCATTTCCTTCTCATTCACAGATCACTTCACAATTTTTACACTATTGAAAGTCAAATTAAGGCGTCTTTGATGAAATCCAGCAGGAATGTTTGCTTCGTTGTGATGCAGCGGCTGCGTCGAGCAGGTTTCTGAATTGGACTTGATACTGAAATGAAGCCAGATCAGTGGGCCTCTGGAGTGTAGGGACTAGTTTGCATCACAGATGAACTGCTGTGGTGAAAGTTTCAACATTAGTCTAAGCCATGTATGAGAATGCAAATATCTGAGTCATTTTATCAGACTTGGCTTTCCCAGTTCATTTTTACGAGGGATGCACGATACAATCTGCCCCCTATTGATATCGGCTTTAAAACTGAGTATCAAGATCGGCCACGACACCCATATTTAACCGATATTTTAAGTCTAAAGTCTAAAAGAAACAAGAAAAACTTTTTTTTTTACTGATTTTAAAACTTCTAAAGATTAGAGGTGGGAAAAAATATTGATACACTGAAATATTGCGATATTTTCATATGCTGATATCATATTGACATTTAAAAGTGCAGTATCGATCTAATTTACTAATGAAATCTCACGAGAATTCACAAATTTCACAATATTTTCATATGCTGATATCATGTTGACATTTAAAAACGCGACATCAATCTTTTTTACTTATGAAATCTGGTGATATTTCATTGTTCTCTTAGGAAATTTTGCAGGAATTCACAAAATGAGATTTGTAACAAACGAAATCTCACGAGAGTTTTTAAGTAAAATAGATTGATGTTTCATATTTAAATATCGATTTGATATCAGCGGCATATGAAAATATCGCAATATTTCAATGAATTGGTATTTTTTCCCACCCCTATTTTTCAAAGTAAAACGGAAAACAAAACTGCTATTGTCAATGACTGCTTGTTTTTTTTTTTGTTTTTTTTTCATTTTCAATATCGATATCGATTGGCTATCAGCCACATGAGTTTTAAAATTTCGGCATATCGGATATCGGCCAAAATCGTGCATCCCGTATTTTTACACCATGTTGGAATAGAACCAGTTGTAGTCTGTAGAGTCCACAGCTGAGGAGAATGTATGCGGCTGAATTTTCTCTCTTTTGAATGGGACAAATATGGAAGAAGAGAAATGTTAAAGCTGGAGAGCAGAACTGAAACTTGAAATAAACTAACATTTATGATTAGGGCTGGGCGATATGGCCTAGACATGTTTGATATCATCAGGCTACTGATATTATCTGCCGATATCTGCATTAAAATGGGATATTTTTTGATGAAATGGAACAAGAACCAACTAAATCTCACGAGATCTTGTTGTTTTGTTAAGAAATCTTGAGATTTATTTGGTTCTTGTTCTGTTGGCACCAGTCCAGCATGTAGAAAAGCCCCTGTTATTCTGGAAGAACTTCATATCCCAGCATTCCTTTCAGAGTCATGTGACTACGGTGCAGCTGCTGCTGCTACAGACTGACTTGCTTTGAAGCTGCCTATAATATGTCTGGTTTTAAGTTGTTGGTTTAGTTTACCAAGTTGTCAAACATAATTAGCCACATTTTGGCTAATACCTGCTAGTATCTGATACAGTTCTCAAAATTATTCATACCCTCCAATTAATAAATGCTATTTCCACAATAGCAATTCAAATAACAAACTACAAAAACTAATAATAAATAAAAATTTACAAAATTATAATTTAGTGATATAAAATGATGTTCTTGAATTGTGGTTGGAATTAATAATAATAAAAACACAAACAAAACTGTCCCTAACACCTTAGAGCACATTTCCCATGAACAGTGGACCAAAATACCTTTCAGCAGGTGCAAAAATCTTTTTGAACATTAGACGAAACACCTGATTGCCTCAAAGTGGTGCTCAGCAAAATTTTAGCTTCAGAGCCCTGTCATGCTTGTTTAATTGTTTTATTTTTGTGTGTGATTGCTTTTAATATTTATTTCAAACCACAATTTAAAATCAATGTTATGATTTTCCTAGAATTTTTATTTATTATCACTTTTGTCAATTTCAACTAATTTCAGTGACAGGTTTTTTTTTTTCTTTCTTTCTTTAATTGGAGGGTATGAATAATTTTGAGGATATGGCAGCCAGATGTCCAAAATGAACTTGTCTGACTGAGTTAACGATATTTTGGGATCTTTGGTCTCGGAGCAGAATATAGTTGTAAACCCCTTAAAATATAAGAGTTATAGTACAAACTCAGTTGTCTGCATAAATATTGGTTGATATCGGAAATAAGGAGTTGGACAATATCGGTATATCGGATATCGGTAAAAAAGCTAAAATTGAACATCCCTACCTATAACTAATATTGCAGTATTTTTGGGCTTTATTAGTAGACAGTAGTGGTCCGTGCAGCTTTTAGATGTGTTCTGATATGTCTTTTTTTTTGTATCTTTCAGCTGGTTGCATGGCAGCTTTACTGCCAAATGTGCTGTGTTTGCCAGTTTTGACAAATCCAATTCAAGTAAAAGTATCCTTTTAAAGTTTTTATCCAGAAACTGGCCTCCATTGATGACAGTGATCAGCTGGTGCACAATTTAGTTCAAAGCACTAAGAATTGGAGTAGAAAATGACCGTTTCCGTGCACGTTGGTTGTCCCGAGGGTGCAGTAGGCTCCGACTTCGTGTCTCTCAAGGTTCAGTTCACAATAAATGGAATCATGTTGCATCTGCAGCTTTGGAGCTCATGTGTGAAGGCAAGGTTACGCACTGACCTCCATGTAAGAAAGTCAGGAATGTATCGCTCTGGCAGCTTTTTATCACTTTAAACTTTTAAAAGCTTTTCCAAGCTACTTTGTGAAGGAGAGAAATGACGACAACCCTGAGCGGCTTAATTGTACGGTACATCTTGAACTGTACACGAACCCCCTGCTGCCTTTATTGCAATTTGTTCTGTGAACTCCAAAGTGGAGCTGCAACAATCAATTACTCTGCCACTCACTCGCTTTGACAGTTATTAATGGTGTTAAATTAATTTATGAGCTCGGAAAGAAACATGTCAGACCGAATTTCACGTGAAACAATGGTGATCCACGATGGAGGGCAGTTTTAGTCTTAATTTAGACTCCTTGTTTTCTGAAATGATCATTTTTCACCCAGTATTTGGTTCATTTTCTTTATTTTGTGGGAAATATGTCTCATAATTGACCATTTCATGGCTCAGAAAAAGCAGAAAGAATTGTGTTTTCTGGCTTGTCAGTGACATTTTCGATTCTAATGGCTTCGCACTGACAATGCTGAATAAACCAAAGCAGTGAGATGTCAAACAGTCATGTTGTCAACAAAAATAACAAGTGAGTACATTTAATGCCATTTATTTCTTTGAGTGTTGTGAAAGGAAATGCTGATCTCTTGAAAGCGCATTTATATTCCAGGCTGTTTCTTTTGCAACAGAAATGGAAATAAGCACAAGAGGCGAGACGAGCCTTTCATGCAACATAGGCACATTGCAAATTGTCCCTATTGTTTCCTCAGTCTGTCTTCCACATTACAAAACCCAGAGACGGAGCACTGAGACTGAAAAAAGCCCATCCCATCAAGTCAGATCACATTGTCTTGTTGATTGAACAATTTGTTCGGCAGTTTTGTCAGCTTTTGCAAAAGTCCCAAGAGCGTAATGTCTGGAGGCTGCAGAACCAGGAGATGTCATTTATTTCACCCCAGATGCCCTTTAAACTTCATCATCTTGACTGCTGATACATGCGCACGCTCTTTGTATCCGTCTGTCACGCACACACCGGGTGACGATGATGGATATTCCTCTGCTGAATGAAGAGTGGGGAGCGTGGAAGGCCATTTAGCAGAGTGGGTATTGCTGACTGTCTCCGTCTATCTCCGTTAATTCAGGGTCACGTCAGTCAGTCTGTTCGGAGATGTGAAGCGTTAGGCTACAAAAAGACAGAGTAATCATTAACTGCATAAAAGGCTGCCGCTTCCTTGGTAAAGAATGGAAAACATGAAAAGAGATGCAAAGACAAAAAAGACGAGAGGAGGAGAGCTGCAGCACTCCTCAGCCTAATGATTCCAGCCAGCATGTTCTATTTCCATTTGGTTTCGTACAATGCCTTTAATTACCAGCTATTCTAGTTGCATAAGTCTATTGTGTAGGCTGATTACAGGGAATCAGAAGGTTCACTGTATGGAGAAATGGATGCACTTTACAGTTTTTCTTCCTGGTGTTGAGTGGAGCATGTTTCTTCGCTCAAGAGGTGACTAAGCTGCATAGTTTTTCATTTTTGAATCTGAAATAACTACCACTTGGGATGCTTTCTAAAAGCATTTTATGTGCTAAAATATTTCGGTGACTTATCAGATTCGAAATTGAGTGCTTAATTGATGTGATGGGTGATTACTTTCAGCATAGTTTCCATGTTGCTCCTTTTCAAAGTTGATGTTACAAACAACCACATATTGAAATTTAATGATGGATGTAGGGTTGCACAATATTGGAATTTTGGCCGATATTTGGTATGCCGATATTTCAAAACTGATGTGGCTGATAACTAATGTTGATACTGATATATTAAAGCTGAAAAAAATGAGCAGTTTTGGTATCTGTTTCACGCATGATTGAGCTGTATCTCAGATATGATGCAATATCCCATAAATTCCCAGATTAAAGTAACTTCTTAAGAATTCAGTTTTCACTTGTGGTTTTTTCTGTACTCCTTCTAGGTTTGTTCCTGATTCTTGTTTCTTTTTCTGATTTACAAATACTAGCCAAGTAGCTTGTGCTGCCACCCTGCTGGTGACATGTTTTGTATACTAGGGATGCACGATATTGGCCGATATCCAATATGCTGATATTTTAAAACTTATGTTGCCGCTAACCAATATAGATACCAATATTAAAGCTGAAAAATATGCAGTCATTGCAAATAGCAGTTTTGTTTTCCGTTTCCGGCTCTTTGAAAAATGGGGGTGGGAAAAAATATTTATACACTGAAATATCGTGATATTTTCATATGACGATATCAAATTGATGTTTAAAAACATGGTACCGATGTATTTTTCTTCCAAATCTTGCAAGATTTCATCGTTCTGTTACAAAATCTCACAATATTTTGTGAATTCTCGCGAGATGTCATTTGTAAAATAGATCAATACCACGTTTTTAAATGTCAATATATCAGCATATGAAAATATCGCAAAATTTTTGTGAATTCTTGTGAGATTTCGTAACAGAACGATGAAATATTGTGAGATTTCATTTGTAAAATAGATCAATACTGCGTTTTTAAATTTCAATATGATATAAGCATATGAAAATATTGCGATATTTCAGTGTATGGATATTTTTTTCCACCCCTAGTCTTTAGAAGTTTTAAAGTCTGTAAAAAAGTTTTTGAAGAAAAAGAAGACCTTTTTTTTTTCTTAGACTTCAGAAACAGCCAGCTGATCGGTAAAATAGTTAAATATCGGTGGGATGGCTGATGTCCGCCACTCAGTTTTACGGCCAATATCGATAGGGGGCCGATTATATTGTGCATCCCAGTATAAGCATAACGCGTTGACATCTGTTAGCTTAAAAAGTCAGCCATCATTTAAGAGACAGTGTCATGCTAAGGATTATTTGAAACGAGCAAAGGGCACTGACAGGATCCAGAACATGAAGGATTAGATTTACTCATAATACACCTATTTAATTTTTGCAGCGGTAAGGACTCTGCTATATTTAGGGATCAAAGAGTGCTTGATCTTTATCTCCATATTATCATCCGTTTGCTTCTTGTGTATTGTACCTAAAATGGAGAATTTGAGCTGATTAAATCCAAACATTTTGTTTAGCATCAGAGGAAGTTCTTTTTATGTCAGGATTACAGGGTCTGTGGAAAATCATGGCTCACAACTCAGTTTTTAAATGCTTTTCCAAAAGCTCCTGCCATCACATAACTGTAAGGTGATTGGCAGAGATCAGGGATCCTCAGTCCTGGTCCTTTTAGGCTGGTGTCCTGCAGGTTTTAGACATTTCCCTGCTTCAAGTGCTGCACAAATCTGCTAATGTGGGGGGGGTGGGGGGGGGGAGGGGAAGAGGAGGCGGAGAGATCTCCCGGGAGAGAGAGAGAGAGAACAGATTTGTGATGTAATAATATAATAGTTCACAAGGGAATTTTTAAAAAGACTAAAACCGGGAGACCTCCCCTCATTTGAGATATTAAAAAAGTGCTCCAGAGTCTTGCTCAGCATGAGGGGGAGTAGAAAATGAAGGCACATCATTCTGTGGGTGTTGTATCCCTTTAAAATCAGCACTACTGAATTATGGGGCTCTTCATGAACTCTCCTTGGTCATATATAGAATTTCAGACCTCATGGTGGACAAATTTTGCAGAAATTATTGAAATGCTGTAATAAAGAGGACTTTTTTAATTCAGTTTTTTTCTTGTTTGGAAAAAAAAAATTGTTCTTACTTGGTGGTACAGTATAAGCTCTGCAAGCTGACTACAAAAAGGTGGAAAATGATTTGATAGTAAAATTAAATTGTCAGACTGGGAGGTGATGTCATTTGATTAATCCAAAACAAGCAACAGTGGAACCAGCCGTTAGATTGTATTTGGTTATTTTACACTCATGCTTCGGTTGCAGGGCATGAAAACTGATGGTTCCTCCATAGTCGACTTCCACTGCCATTTTGGGTTTTTTTTACTCTGAGATGTGAATTGGAAAAAGTGATTTGACATAATAGAAAATGAAAACCCTCCACCAATGTGCTCAAATGTGCACTTCTTAATGTGGCTTTTGTCCTCTTTTGAAAGAAGACCTGAAGCATATAAAAAGGACTGGAATAGAGTGAATAAATCACTAAACTAGGGATGCACCATACAATCGGCCCCCTATCGGTAT
Organism: Atherinomorus stipes; assembly: GCA_023101725.1. Classification (NCBI taxonomy): domain Eukaryota; kingdom Metazoa; phylum Chordata; class Actinopteri; order Atheriniformes; family Atherinidae; genus Atherinomorus; species Atherinomorus stipes. Next base: position 126,592 of record JALJCO010006896.1, read on the forward strand.
CTGCCTATACCGGCCTTAAAACTGAGTATCGGACATCGGCCACCCCACCGATATTTAACCGATCAGCCCACTGTTTCTAAAGTCTAATGAAAAACAAAATCATTATCTTCTTCTCCTTCAAAAACTTCTAAAGACTAGGGTTGGGAAAAAATAGCGATACACTGAAATTTCGCAATATTTTCATTATGCTGATATCATATTGACATTTAAAAACGTTGTATAGATCTATTTTACGAATCAAATCTTGCAATGTCATCCTTCTGTTACAAAAGCACGTGAGAAGTCACAAATTTCGCGACATTTTCATCTGCTGATATCATATTGAAATTTTAAAATGCGGTATAGATCCATTTTATTTACGAAATCTCGTGATATTTCATCGTTCTGTTTTGAAATCTCACGAGAATTCTCAAAATATTGTGAGATTTTGTAACTGAACGATAATCTCATGATATTTTGTAAGTAAAATACATTAATACCATGTTTGTAATATCGATTTGATATTGGTATCGTGATATTTCAGTGTATCAATTTTTTTTTTCCCACCGCTATTTTTCAAGGTGTCTAAAACTGATAACAAAACTGCTATTTGCAATGACTGCTTATTTCTTAGGCTTTAACAACGGTATTGATATCGGTTAGCTGCCACATGAGTTTTGAAATATCGGCATATTGGATATCGGCCAAAATTCCAAAATCGGGCATCCCTACACTAAACCCACTAAGATTAAAACCACTTCTCACTAGTTGTTTCTGGTCCGAGTTTATCAACACTAAACTCACACGATTGCGCTGTATCTCTGATATGATGCAATATCCCATAAATTCCCAGATTAAAGTAACTTCTAAAGAATTCAGTTTTCCGCTTGTGTGTTTTTTCTGTACTCCTTCTAGGTTTTTCCTGATTCTTGTTTCTTTTTCTGATCTTCAAATACTAGCCAAGTAGCCTGTGCTGCCACCCTGCTGGTGACATGTTTTGTATACTAGGGATGCACGATATTGGACGAAATCCGATATGCCGGTATTTTAAAACTCATGTTGCCGATAACCGATATAGATACCAATATTAAAGCTGAAAAAATATGCAGTCATTGCAAATAGCAGTTTTGTTATCCGTTTCCGACTCTTTGAAAAATAAGTGTGGTAAAAAATGTCCATTCAGTGGAATATCGTGATATTTTCATATGCCGATATCAAATTGATGTTTAAAAATGCAGTATCGATCTATTTTCTTCGCCCCAAATCTCACGATATTTGGTGAATTCTCACCAGATTTCGTTCGTAAAATAGATTGATACCGCGCTTTTGATGTCAACACAATAATATGATATCAGCATATGAAAATATCGCAAAAGTTTTGTGAATTCTTGCGAGATTTCGTAACAGAATGATGGAATATTGCAAGATTTCATGAGTAAAATAGATTGATACCACGTTTTTAAATGTCAATATATCAGCATATGAAGATACCGAGATAGTTCAATGTATCGATATTTTTTCCCACCCCTCGTCTTTACAAGTTTGTAAGTCTGTAAAAAAATACATTTTTGAAGAAGGTTTTTTTTTTTTCTGGTTTTTTTATTAAGACTTAAAAAACAGCGGGCTGATTGGTTAAATATCAGTGGGGTGGCTGATGTCCAATACTCAGTTTTAAGGCTGATATAGGCTGATACTGATTGGGGGGTGGGGGCGATTATATCATGCATCCCTTTTGTATACATAGACAAAATCCTGCTCATTTCAAGACATCTGTATCTTCAAAAGAAAAGAAAAACAAACCTAGAAAAGCTTAAACTGAAACGACCGACTGTTTAACACACTGCTGCCACACAGATGGAGCTCTGATGCTCCTGATGCGCTTCAGTCGCGTTGCTAAATCCTTCATGCCTGCATCTGTTCCTGGTTTCTGGATAATCTGATAAAGCAGTCGAGTATTCCTTTCCTTATTTCTCACTCTGCTTCCGTCAACGCCATGTCTCCACTCAGCGTTAATGAAAACCGGCATAGAAACATGTTTAAATGATCCGGCATTGATGAAGACGACTTTGAAGTGGTTTTGAAAGCATACACAGACTCAATGGGCTTATTGTGCAAAACTTTAGAGTTAAAACCTGCTCTACACTTCACTTCTCCCCCGGTCTGATGTCTGTTCCTTACAAACTTTAAAGGGTGCTGCACGTTTAAAAGAAACTGTGCTTTCAGGAGCTGTACAAAGACCCTGTAACTAATGTAATTAGTTGCTAAATTTAACAAAGAAAAGCGTCCTCCTTGGGGGCTAAACCATCAGCTAACAGCCAAAGGAAGGAATGCTTTGTATGAAATGATCATGAGCTTATAGTTACTGCTGATTACGCTGATGTTGCATCACTGCTGTGTTTTGTTTTGGACCCAAAAGAAGTGCAGATAAAAGACGCATCTAAGCTACTAAAAATGAAGGTATAAATGTTTGTGGCACATGCTTGACTACAACCTGTGCCAGTGTTTGAATGTCCATAACTGCTGTGTGAAAATGTGCCGCTTACAATCTGTTTGAATAATTAAAGTTGTCTATTTTTAGGATTTTCTGCTGCATTTATACGACACTCTTCTCTGTGCATTAGTACAGCGTGTGTTTAGGCTCTTGGGGAGTGTCCAAAGGTTGTTTGCTGTGGACACAGTGGCAGGTGAGTGTGTGTTGTGGCCTTGGCTACTTTCTGTTTGCTCAGATAGGCGAGGCAGATAAAAGCGGAGCTCTGTAGCTTCCCGTCATCCACAGCACTTTAATCTTTAAACCAACATTTCTTTACATCAGTTGAAAACTTTCACTTTTTCTTATGTTTTTGGATTCATAAAACTATATCTGTGTGTGTTTTATGTCATTGACATTTTAATACAATTTGATAGTCTGTATTATAAACTCAGAACATGGAGCTGAAGGAAAAAACAAAAGGAAAAGCGAATCTGTGAGTGTGTGGAGTTCAGTTTTCACTTCTCGCTGGGGAGTCGTAGTGGAGGGAATCCTGACTTGTGTGATGTTTGTCGGAGGGAATTTCCAGTATTGAATTTAGGTCTGTCAGTGCCTTGAGGGTATTGTATCGCTCATATTTTTGTTGAAGGAGCTTTTCCCCAGACAAAAGGCTGAATCCTGACGAGGTCTGAAAGCACAAATTTGACTTGTGACTAAAGTAGAAAACCAAATGTGTGAAGCTGCTCTTACAAACACGAGCAGAGCGTGAAGGCCAACAGACTGCCACCATTCAGTGTATTTAGAGGTGACTAAGTCTCCGTGTGTGGGCTGTAATTAAAACCATGTGTTGTCTACTGAAAGCTCCTCTCACACCAAATAGTGTTGAATTAGTGCTGCTGTGTAGTTTGTGAGGAGGTAACAGTCCCGGAACACGCAGGCTTAGCTAGCTTTTTATTCATGTTTAAAGTTTTTCTGATTTATTTAGACTTGGATGCATTTTACAAACTGTTGCTTTTGTCTTTTTTATCTTTCACACTGGTTAACCCATTTTTGTTGTGCATGTTCCCTAGCAGGGGGGGGGGGTTTAATCATTCAATCTGACCTCCGTTTTAAGACAAACTGTCCATAAGCACCTGATGCCATGTGTTGTTTGAGCAGCTTGTCCCGACTGTGCCTGTGCTTGTGATGTTTATTTCATAATAATCATTTATTTGATGTCTGGTCTCTGTTATGCTACAACCATGAGAGCTTGGTTGTAACATAAAGAGGTGGGGGCCTGTCCGGGATCACGCTTAATGCTGGTGTGGTTGTACATGTAAGCATTCTCACAGCTAAAAGGAGCCTGATCTGGATCTTGACTTTTTAACAGGATATGATACTTTTATGCTTCCATAATATGATTTTGATTAGATTCAGGAGTAAGTCATTGATATGAGACAATATCACCTCCTGATTTAATATAATTAATTGTTTAAAAAAAAAGAAAAAAAAAACCCAGAAAGTTATATTTGAGATTTCTCTTCCTGAGCTCAATCAAACATTTAAATGAAAAACAATTTGTTCTTTAAGGGGAAGAAAAGAAGGTAAAAAAAAGATAGTGAATATAAAAAAAATAAAAAATAAGGGGATAACAAAAAGGGGGGGGGGGGAAATAATGATAGGGGGGGGGGGGAGGGAGGAAGAGGGGAAATAAAAAAAAAAAAAAGGGGGCCCGAGAGTTTTTAAAATTTTTAAAAAAAAAAGAAAAGGGGGGGGGAGGGGGGGGAAAAAGGGGGGGGGGGGGGGGGGGTAATATACTATAAAAAAAAAAAAAAAAAAAATAAAAGGACATATGAAAAAAGGAAAAAAAAAGTTTATATCATTAATCATATAAAAAAAAAAAAAAACAAACACCAAAAAAAAAAAAGAAATATCCTTTAACAAAAATAAACAAACAATGGTGACACAGCATTTACTTGACTTAAAATTTCCACATAACCTAAAAGAAACAAACAAAATATGTGTATGTATATATGCAGCCATGGAAAAAATTAAGAGACCACACTTGTTTCTCATATTTTTTGGTCATTTTAACACCTGGTACTACTAAAAGTACTCTTGTTTGGACAAATATAATGATAAAAACAAAAATTGCTAAAGAGTTAATTTAAAAGATAAATTTATTTTTAAAAATTAAAAAAAAAAAGTTTGGATTTATTTTTTTTTTAATAAAAAAAAAAAAAAAAAAAAAAAAAAAAAAAAAAAAAAAAAAAAAAAAAAAAATTTTTCTTTAAACCTTACTAGAAAGAAAAGAAAACAAACACAATCCCATCTTCATAAGTTGTTTATGTATCAGTGTCTTCACATCAGATTTCTGTTATTGGCTTGTTGTTAATTGAATTGGCTTCTTGATAATTGAATCAAAATCGATGTACACTGATGCTTTCTTTACCTCTCAGCTGTGGTGCTCCTTTTGTGTTTTGTGCCGTCCGCCCCTCTCCTTTTTTTTGTTTTTTTTTATAAAATAAACCCTTGTTTGTTTCTGTGCTGACCTTGTGATGGACTGGCGACCTGTCCAGCCTGCGCCCTGCCTCTAGCCTGATGGCAGCTGGGATAGACTCCAGCTGATCCTAAACTGGATAAAGCTAGTCCAGAAACTGGATGGATGGGTTATCCAGGATCTAAAATTCTTATTGGATGTTCGTGTTCAGTCTGTAATTTATGATGCAGTGGTGTGCACGGCAAAGCTGCAGAATGAGGGTGAGCTGCTGCTGTTGACGATTCGCCGTGCTTTTTGGATGGGTAAAATGATCAGCTGCTGTTCTGTGGCTTCTTACAAGATGGACATAATTGAGACAGATTATCTTGGAATTACAAAACAATCAGTATAATTATGAATGCATGATATTGGAATTTTTTGCCGATATCCGATATGCCGATATTTTAAAATTCATGTGGCCAATGACCGATATTGATACAGATATTGAAGCTGACAAAAATAAGCAGTCATTGCAAATAGCAGTTTTGTTTTCAACATTTTGAAAAATAGGGGTGGGAAAAATATTGACTCACTGAAATATTGCGATATTTTCATATGCCAATATCAAATCGATATTTAAAATTGCAGTATCAATCGATTTTACTCACAAAATCTCGAGAGATTTCATTGTTCTGTTACAAACTCGCAATATTTCCTGAATTCTTACAAGATTTTGTTAGTAAGGTAGATCGATACCGCATTTTTAAATGTCAATATGATATCAGCACATGAAAATATTGTGAATTTTTTGTGAATAATCGTGAGATTGCGTAACACGATGAAATATTGCAAGATTTTTTTTAGTAAAATAGATCGATGCCACGTTTTTAAATGTCAACATAATATCATAATATATGAAAATATTGCGATATTGTATCAATATTTTTTCCTACCCGTAGTCTTGAAGTTTTAAAGTCTGTAAAAAATAAGTTTTTGAAGAAGAATTATTTTTTTTTAAAGACTTTGGAAACAGCGGGCGGATCGGTTAAATATCGGTAGGGTAGCAGATTTATTTATTTATTCATGGCATGGATTTACTTCCAGTTGTGTTAATCTAACATCTTACTTCTAACATAGATGTTAAAATGCTTGAAGCTTTGTTGAGACAGAAAGGAGCATCTCACTGACACTTTCTGCACTTAGTCGAGGGGGGTGTGCACGATCAAACACCAAATGCAGAGTGCCCTCCACACACATGGTGACATTTGGGTGTGAACGAGTGTGTGGAGGGCAGCCTCTCCACATGTGGTCTGAGGTCACACGTCTTTTCCTTTTCACACAACTTGTGGAGACACAGGTGGTGAGTTTGAGGTGCCGAGCCCATAACTGAGTGAGAAAATGACAGATATGTGGATGTATGTGTAGCCACGGTTACATTTTGACCTCTCGTCTCCGCTACAGGAAACCTCAAACCACAACCCTTTCCTCCTCTCGTTTGTCCTTTTTCTTTCAACACTTTTCTGTACTTATTTCCAACACGGTTTTATGCTTCTTAAGATCTCAGCCTGCTCTTTTTTGATTTAAGTTGCCTTCCTGTTTTATTGATTCACTGTTTCATTTTTCTTCCAGGATGGAAAGGGTCGCCACTTGAATTCATTTGAAAAAGTGGGAGCCTCTGTCATTGTAAGTCTAATCACTATTTAATTTTTTTTTTTGTTTATCACACAATCATTATGCCACAGTTCATGCAGTGATGGTAATCACGAACGCACACACTGCTGATTACAGATGGAGCATGTTCATTCTAAATTAGTCACTTGCTGTATTTTTCATTTGTGAAGCTGCGGTAACTTGATTTTTGGAACAACTGCAATGTCTGAGTGTATGACGAGGTTTTACGTTCATGAAATTAATAATTTTTGTTATTGGCTAACAAATGTGGTTGTAAGACTAAGGCTGTTTTTCCATATGCGTACTTTTGCGTACTTGTGTTCTTGTGTACTTTTGAAACGTTATCCGTAGAGGTCCAAGTACTGTTCCAATTCAAAGAAGGCATCAAGACAAGTACGTTCCATATTCCCGGATGTGTACTTGCTCCGCCCACTTTTCTAAAGTCTGCATTGGAGGTGACTTTTGTGGAGTTCAGGCACCCTTATATCCCATAAGGCACTGCAGCATAACGATGGTGGAGAGAAATGTCATTGCTATAAGTGCTGAAAATACTCATTATTTTATGTAACGTTGTTTTTTTGTAGCTTTTCTACAACAGAGTTGTTTTACTTCAACTTCTGGGTGGTTTGATGAAGTTTAAACCGTTATTAAGTGACTAGCGGTTTCACAAACGGGATGAACGGCTAACGGTAGCTAACAGTAAGACGGTTGCGCAGATTAGCTGGATCTAACTGCCACATTCAGCAGGGATTTTGCAACTTATAATTTTAATAATAGATAACTGTCATGACATAATTTCAGCAATGTCTTTGACGTAACCAAGTACGTTTCTGTTCAAAATGCGCAACGAGTGTACTTGCATCCTTCCGTATTTGGAAGTCTGTACATCCAACAAGTCCATACTAGCAAGTACACAAGTATGTTCTTGGTGTACTTGGTGTTGTGAAATGGCTAATAGCCAGACATTTGTAGACGAGGTAAATGAGTCCGTGTTTCTTCTCATCATCCACCTGTAAATTAAGTTTTAGGGACAGAAACTGAACATTTTTTTTTTTTCAGACTTGAGGATTTTCTTTTACGGATTGACTGTAATGAATATGTCTTGATTTAGAAAATAGTTTTTAGAAAATAGAGTCGACAAACGTTTGATTTCTTTATCCGATTACTCGATAAATTGCTAGATTACTCGATTATAAAAAATAATTGATAGCTGCAGTTGTACTGAATACTAGACTTTAATAGCCTTACAGTAAATAAGAATGAACTTGGTAAACATACCTGCTAAAAGTCAGTTTGTCTGCAGGCTAACTTGAACATATACCCTGAACACAGCGTCACAAAGCTGTTGGTATTCTGCTTTTCCTGTTTTGAATGCTGTTTCAGCTGCATTTCCATTTACCATGTCTCTCTTGAGAAGCTGTGTGAATTCTGCCAGCTAACAGTCTTAAAAGAAAGTTTCTTTCTGAGGTAAACCAGGGTCCTCTTGCTGTTAAAGAGCTCAGTAATGTTTGTCAAGTGATTCCCATTTGGCTTCAGCAGTGGGAGTAAAAGTCAACGCGGTGACACAGTGAGCTCGTCCTTCTATTGAAAACAGCCACTGAAACTGGTTTGTTAGCAGTTAACGCCATGTCTGAACCAGTGCTGACTGTCACTATCAGTGTGTGTTTGTAACTTTCCAGCTGTTTTTATGAGCTTCATTGTATTATGCATCAGAAAAGTGAGCTCTTCACATTATCACACCCTCTAAAATGCCTGTTTAATTAAAGGGTTAGACCTATGGATGGACGATATTGGAATTTTGGCCGATATCCGATATGCCAATATTTTAAAACTCATGTGGCCGATAACTGATACTGATACCAATATTAAAGCTGACAAAAATAAGCAGTCATTGCAAAAAACAGTTTTGTTTTCCGTTTTCGACATTTTTAAAAATAGGGGTGGGAAAAAATATCGACACACTGAAAGATTGCAATATTTTCATATGCTGATATCAAATCGATATTTAAAAATGCGGTATCGATCAGTTTTACTCACAAAATCTCGAGAGATTTCATTGTTCTGTTACAAAATCTCATATTTTGTGAATTCTTGCGGGATTTTGTTAAGATCGATACCGCATTTCTAAATGATATTGGCACATGAAAATATCGCAAAATTTTTGTGAATTCTCATGAGATTTCGTAACAGAAGAATGAAATATTGCAAGATTTTTTTTAGTAAAATGGATCGATACCGCGTTTTTAAATGTCAATATGATATCAGCATATGAAAATATTGCACAATTTTAGTGTATCGATAAGTTTTCCCACCCCTAGTCTTTAGGAGTTTTAAAGTCTGTAAAAAAAAAAAAAGCTTTTTTAAGAAGAAGAAGAAGTAGTTTTTTTTTTGTTTGTGTTTTTAAGACTTTAGAAACTGCGGGCTGATTGGTTAAATATCGGTGGGGTGGCCGATTTCCGATACTCAGTTTTAAGGTCAATATAGGCCGATACCGATAGGGGCCGACTATATTGTGCATCCCTAGATAAACCTCTTTTTTTGTAGTCGATTGCAGTGTTTTGGCACTTTTTTGTGTGTCAGTTAGGGTAAAGGGCTCAGAAATGCATCGTATCCATGTCGTTCTGACAAATAGAGGCTGTGTGGTCCTTTTCCTACTGCCTCTTTCTTTTTCTCACTTTCCATCTTTCCTAAACTCTGGATCGAGTATGTTCAGACCAAACATTTAAACACCCACCTTCCTCACTCTCACCACCACTTTGTCCTGTTTCTTTTAGTTAGTTTTATGACCCATTTTATGAATGCTAAAAGGATTATACAGCTGTGTGAAACTTTAATCTGCAGTAAACAAATGAAGTCTGTTTGCCGTGGTGGTGAATACCTGCAAATCTGATTAGTTGTGCCGCGAGCCCCCTCAAATATTAACCGGCTTTCACTTCTGCTAAAAGGAGCTGCATATAATGATTGCTTTTGTTATCACTTATCCTTGTGATGGGTGCTTATTGCCGGCAATTGCCATAAACGTCAACCAAGCTAATAAACATTTGGGTTATTTATAATACAAGAAATGTTGAGAGTAATCATAGATGAGAATATAGGGCCATCAAGTGCTTGTGCTGAGAACAGTTATATTTCAGGGGGCTAATTAATGAGGTAACTGATCATTTTAGCTTTATGAGAAACAAAAAAAAAACTTAAAAATGGTGTCAAACTTTCATGGGAGCATGTGCGCTTCAGCGGAAGTCACTTTTTCTTGTTTAATTAAACTGTCATTGTGTCAATGTTTAAAGATAATGTGAATTAGTCTCTGTCACTCATGCAGTTGCTGTGGTTACCAGTCTGTTCATAGATGGCAGCTGCCTCCAGTAGGAAGGAACTTTAGGAGCAGAGCTGAAGCACAGCAGAGAGGGAGCAGAAGGAACCTACAAATTGTACATATTTAAATTGTATAGTTTTTTTTTTTCCAGTGCTTCTTTAAAGAAAACAAATTTATTCTTGGCTAGGGTTTTTTTTTTCTCTTTTTTTTTACTTTTGGCAGTCTGGTTTTTCACATGAAAGAGGAAAATGGAGGGAGATTGACACAAAACAAATGGCCATTGCAATGAGATGGAGACCTCCAGCTTTGACAATGCATCACAGTGCAATAAAATTGTAACTGAGGACGCTGAGCGAGAAATGTCCTGTTTTTGTGAAATTTATTATTAAATGGCTGTTTTAACCAAAGACAGAATGCCATTGCCAGTGTTAGGATGAATATATATTCATTCATCCAACAGGGAACTTAAAAAGTAGCTTGAATATGAGCGCTTTGAAACTTTTGTTGACGACCCAAATAAAACAAAAACAGATGGAAAACCTTTCTGTTTGGTAAAAGTTAAAACATTTGACATTATTGTGGATTTATGTTGAAAAGTTAGTGATGGCATCAGAGGGATGGCATGTTATTTGATAAAAGGCAATCATGTCTACAGATATGTTCAAGTAAATGTTCTTGTGGGATGCCTCAAGGTTTAGCATTGGGCCCTAGACTTTTTAATTTTTTTCATTGGTTATTTAATGCAATGTGAGCATCTGAATACAGTGTAAAAGATCATTTTCTTGTTGTCAAACAAAACTTAAACTCTAGTAAGAGAAAAAAAAAAAAAAAGTAAGGTGACAATCATAATGTATATTGAAATGGAGTGTATGAAACCAGATTGTTGTGTGCGATAATTGATTATAAATTGTTGTGGAAGTCTCACGTAAATGATGCCAAAGCAAAAGTGTCCCAAAGCATTGCAAACCATTATACATGCACTGTGTGGAGGTTTGGAGAGAAAAAAATGAATGGAGAACATAAAATGAGTGGATTTAAAACAAAAACAGGGAACCAACTTCTGTCCAAATCAACTAAGTGTTGATTAGGGCAGAAAAAATGCTGTAAAAGTTTCTGGAAAGAACCAACAATGAAATCTGGGGCAAAAGATGGCATATGATGGTGAAACTGTTCTGGAAATTTCTCCTTGTTTCAGTTTTAGTTTTGGAAGTCATTCTCACATCCTGATTACTTGCAGAGATCTTGCTCGTCAGTGAGTCATGCTGAAGGTATGGGGCTTATGTAAATGTCATCATAGCTCAGTTTTGCATTTTAGTCACTGTTTATCCAGTCAAGTGCTACTTATTGTGCTAGCTGAGCTGGATTTTCTGAACCCATTTCTATGTGGAGTCTGCAAGCAGTGGCTACAGTTTAGGTTGTTGAGCTGCATGTTCTTGCTTCATTTCCTGTGTGTTTGACCCTGCATGGCTTGGCTTCATGCCCTCTTCCTTTCCCTCTTGACTCTTTAGCTATCTTTTGCCTCCTCAGATTTCTTTCTGGAAACGTTTACACAACAGTACACAACTTCTGAAGACAGAAGTTGGTTGCATGTTTTTGTTTTATATTTGCTCATACTTTATGTCGTCTTTTTGAAACATGCTTATCTTCACTTTATAAACTGACTGTTGCTTGATTTTAATTACAACCTCAGCATTTCCTGCAGATGTTTTATATTTAAAGCCATGTAGCGGTTTAAAGGGTGTAACTTATAACCTCTGACAACTTATAATTGGAAACATTTGAATAAAAGGGTAGTGCTGCTTGCATTGTAGAATATCAGCTGTATTAAAGCTTATAGTCTCAACAATGATACGTATTATAGGCAGAAAAGAGGCAATACGTTCATAACCTAATGAGCAAATTTTGATCAAAAAGACGTCTAATAGACGTTTAATCATCCTTAGACATCTCGGCTGAAATGGGTCTGCCAGTGGTCCAAAAATGAGATGATCCAACATCTGGCCATCATTTATACAACTTACAGTTGTTTTATTAATTGAATATTTAATGATTATGGATTAAATCATAACGTCTAGATTTGGGCTAAAATATAGACAATATAGTCGGGTGAATTTCGGTCTAAACTTAGACATCTAATGGATGTAAGTCGGTGGGAAAATGGATGAGATGTGACACCGATAATCTAAATAAACAATAGGTTGCAGTACCAGCAGCTCATGATGGCAATCAAATTCAGCCTTCAACGAATGTCTGTCAGTTTTTTATGATACTGATAGACGACTATGAAGCTGCACTGTAAAAATTACATTAAAAAGGTGTCAACTACAGCTGCCTGTTATTCAGTATTTAACTGTTATTTTTGCAGCAAACTGCCATTAATAAATAAGAGTTGTGTATTGCTAAAGTTATGGTTACCAAAACGGCATACCATAATAATTTATACATTACTAGTGTTGCCCCATCTAGATCACTTCACGATTCGGTTACGATTATGGGACCCATGATTTTTCGATTATGGCGATTTATGTGTCGATTCGATTATTGTGAAGTGTTTCCGAATTAGCATCAATCATGCGCTATAACCCTGATAAATGCTTAAAACAGTAACAGAAAAATATTCAAATGGAATGATTTCATTGTTTTATTTGTAATAATAGATTCATTGCAATGATCTCCCTGTACTGTACTTATTTGAGGAAACGCAGAAATATAGGTAATATTTCCTAAAGGGAATGATTGGTTTGAGACTTCAATCTCAACAGATCTGTGCATCTCGGAGCTAAAACTGAGTTAAAGAGAGCTAGCGGTCTCTACAAAGGACTAATTTGTACATTAAGTGTTTTGATTTGTTGTTTTTCTGTTTCTTTAAACATGAAGCAGTGGAAGGACACGGCTCTATCAGTTGTGCTGTGACCGCTAACTGAGACCAAATCTTGAGTTTTTAACTGAGTATTTGCCACAGAATAAACAAAATTCTGGCTCAATCTGGATGTGAATGTACATGAAATCTTTTTCTGTGTTGTTTCAGCAGTTTAGATTCACTGATGGTTTGTTTTTGTGTTTGAAGTGTGTGTTTGCATGTTTGCGTTAGGTAATCTCAGCATTTCAGTTGTGATTACATGCGGTTTGTAAACGAGGCAGAGGGTTGTGGGAAGGTCGTGACATAAAGACTCGGCTCCGATTGTGTTTGTGTGTGCGTAATTTCTTGTCAGATTTCATGTCTTTTACAGATATGCTGCCTGTCGGTGTGCATTAAGCTCTGTCTGAATGTTGGTCTTGCATAATGCCGCGCTGGACGTGGGTTGAGTAATTGGTTGCACATTTAATTTGCAGATATCAGTCTGACTGGACAAACATCTGCTCCACATCTGCGTGTGGATTCCAGGAAATCCACGAGGACCATGGAGATGGCAGCGAACCAAAAACATTGAGGAGAAACTTGATTCCAATTATTTTGTAATGTTTGGGAGGCCACATGAGGTTAATAAATTTAAATTAAATATGGGAGGGACACAAAACGGCCTGAGAAGATGAGTTCAGGGAGGAAAGCAGTTTAATGGCAATTTACTCAAATTTACTAGTTTTTATTATAGAGGTTGAGGAAATAAAACTGAACAACCTTCCACTAGTTCTTTAGAAGATGTTTTAAATTTTTGAATTGTATCAATGATTTGCAAACCTTGTATAGGCAAAAATATAGTTGGTGAAGGTATATGTTTTGCTCTATTGCTTGCTTTGAAATTTTCTATTTCCTCAGTAAAACTGATATTTTTTGCACAGAAAATGTGCATGTTTACCAAGAAATTGCTGTTTAGATTGTAAATAATTGCTGCAAAAACATTGAATATTGTGCCAGAAGCTGACAGAGCTGCATCCTGCAGGGGAAACTGAGCTTGACCAGGGTTTTCTTAAATTATTGGTTTTGATAAATGTAAATGTCAGGTCTGAAATAGTGAGTATCAGTGTAGCTTTAACTCTGTTCAGCATGTTATATGCTTCTTTTAACGACTTATCCATTACTTTAAGCTAGCAATCCCATCCAAATATCAAAAGGTTCAGCTCGTTCTGTTAATGGGTCTTATGACTTTTGGCATTTCTGCTTATTATAGTTTCTAAGTAATGGGGCATTTTGTTTCATATTTAAATCATAATGATTGGAGAAGACTTGATGCAGGTTTTGATGCACCTAAGTTAGTGTTTTCGCTCTCTAAGGGTGCGTTCACACTCTGGCTGTCTGGTCCACTTTAAAGGAACTAGAGGCAGGAATAAAAAAAAAAAACCAAACATGCATGTCCACTCTTTTTAATACTAATGTGGGTGATGAAGCGCTAAATACCTTGAACAGGCTGTGTACTGCAAAATGCGCTGCAATTCGGTAGCTGAATTTCCCGCGCTGCCCTGCGCGCGTGACGTCAAATGACGCTACATCAGCAGTTTTGATACAGGAAGAAGACGGTTGCGGTAAATTCGAACAATGTAAGCGATAGTTATGGATTCTTCTGCCCTCAGCAAACGATCCAGATCAACTGAAAAACACTAAAGTGGAACTACGAAGAAGCAGCGTAGCAAACAACATTATAGCTTCAGTTTGTGCTCCCATGACGGCTTGGTTCGTGGCTGCAGTTACCTGAAGCGCCAGTTGCGACAGTCGCGAGTTTTATTTCTTAATCTTGCCTCTAGTCCCTTTAAACAAAACGCGGTCCGATTCCACGGATGGTCCACTTCGTTTGGTGCAGTCTGAACACCAACCGTACTCTGGTGCGCACCAGAGAAGTGGACTCTGGTCCGCATGAAAGCCAGGGGTCTGGGTTCACTTGCAAACGGACTGTTGGACTATCTAGTGCACCGAATGGAAGTGATGTTTGTCGACCTTAATAAAGCAGAAGTAGTAGAAGGAAGTGGGGTCGATTATCATCTGTGTTTTTTGTTTTGACGTCGGCTTCTTCAATGAAAAACAGCTGGAAAATGTGTAGCCAGAGATGAAGTAGCCTAATAGAAGCAGAAAGATTTCCACTTTAATCAGGGAGTCCAGTTTTCTTCCTCTTCCTGCTTTTTCATCATTGATCAGTGGTGGTATTGGGGCGCGTCGCCCCCTAGCGAGCAGTTGTTGTAACTACAGTGGTTTAACCGGCCGGTTTGTTCTGCTTCAGTTGTTGCAGTTTGAATGCGAACCAAAGCGAGGAAAGGTGCAAAATTTTTCAGAAATCTCCGCCCAATCGGACCGAGTCCCCGGACTATCCTAGTGTGAATGCACTCTAAGTGACATCTTTAGGGTATTAAAACCATTTCAGTGTCAAATTGTTGGGCTTTTTCTGCAGTCATTTGCTGTGACTTCTGGTTTTTATACTTTCTGTGGTTTTTGGATTATTCATCTGGTTTTAAGACCATTGGAAATTAATGCAAAAACTTCCAAACCCTTGGAAAACATGAATGGGATGATATGCAGCAAACTCCAACTCATGACGTGAACCTTGACTGCCTGGTCTGAGGAAAAAACCCTCAACTTTCGCACTATAAACGTTTCCATTCGTTTGACAAAGGCTTTTGCGAATTCAGTATTCAGAGTGGTCACGCAGTTGTCAGAGAAACTGCTTCTTCTAGTTCACATTGGATTTGACAAACCTGAACGACATTCTGTTGCTAGGACTGTGAACTTGATTCATATTTGAAAGCTTTAAGGCTTTCTCATAGAGCTGCCACAGAGCCCCATCACGCTCATGTGAATAACCACGGTGCAGGGTCACGGCCATCTACGAGGGTCTTGCTTTTCTTCAAACTTATTGCAACAATCTGTCTGCACCCTGCGACATTTCAGTCTACACCCATCTTACTTACGCCCACTCGCTATTTGTATTTGAAAATAAGGCGTGGTGAGGTCACGCCCCTTTTTTCAGTTCACACAGTTTGTGCTGAAAAATGTGTCCAAAGGGAGATGAGATGATGACTACTTTCCTCTTGGATACTGATACACCTGCTACAGTTATACCATGTTGCATGGAGCTCATTTTCCCTGATGGTGCAAAATGGGATGTTTTTATTTTTAGAAATACTTTCAGGACTCTTGATGCTACAGCTGAGGAAGCTATTTTGATGAATTTGGATCTTTGTGACATGCTCTGTTCAACTCTGTCCTGCGAGGGATGCCTGTTTTCAATGCTTTCCTGCTTCAACACACCTGATTTAAATCCAAATAGTCATTGTGCAGAACTTTATAGGCTGTTGGATCCATTTAATTTGAGTCTGGAGTGTCGGAGCCAGGATGGATTGAAAACTTGCAGGGCTGCCGGAGTTTAATAGCCCTGCTGCTCATGTTGTATTTGGAGTTGAAAGAGGGAAAAATCCCAGATACACTTCCAGTTTCAGCTTTGTTGTGTCCACCAGCGTGTAATCTTGAACGTCTATGTGATGTGGGTAGTTTCAGCCTCTCCTCACATTCCGGTTTATGCCCACAAAAAGTCCCGTCTTCCTCGGTCTTTTCACATTTCAGTGTTGCAAACCTGTGAATGATGGAAACTGGGTTTATAGAGGTTATTTTGAATCAAGTTTAAAGTTGATTTTGTGATAATACAACCAAGAATGCAACAGCCAATCTATACAGCACATAAGGCAGATTTCACAGTCGCGGGGTTGAATAGTTAAACGAAAAAGGAGTCTAAAGCCGACCTTGTGGGCTTACACCTGATAGAAGACGAGGGAAAAAAAGTCATGTCGGTATTGCCTAACATCCATGTTCTACTTTTTTTTTTTTTCTAATGTGTTTAATAGTTCTCTTTTTGTAAAGGCCTGCTAGATGTTATGGCTGTCATTCCTCCCACAGTCCTGCACACAGCCCTTGATGTTAAGCAGTCCTTAGATCTAGAACAGCAAAGAGTTGGTGCTGCTCTGCATCCAGTTTTCTGACCAAGAGAGAGTTCAAAGACTGAAAGTGGGTCGTGATTATGCTCTGGCTCTGATTCAGGACTAAAACCACTTCAGTGCAAAAGGGGTATGCGAGCGCTGCTATTGAAGGCGGTATTTGTCGCATCATTTCTCTCTTTCATCCCAAATGCTTTGGTAAAGGATAAGGTACCAAACTAGAAATAAAGTCAATGGTACCGCTCTGCATTTGTCACATCAGAAATAAACAAGCACTGAGAATTCACACTGGAGCTCCGAAATATGATGGACACGAAGCTCAGAAAGTACCCAAAAGTACCAATAGGCACCAGAATCTCATGAGCAAACGATGGAGCAAGGGTAAGAACATCAGATTTTCAACCTGTATCTCCAGTTTTGTAACTTGTACCTGTCTAATTGTTCAGTAAGTGTGACAAGTACAACTGCAATCTACAACTATGGATTAATTCTGCAAGTTTGAAAATACACATCAGCTTTACAAGTATAAAATTTTTCCATCTCAAGACAGAAATCTTTGTTTCCAGAAACCAACTTCGCTTTTGGGACCAGTGAGAGTCAATGGTCTCAGTCAAACAGTCATGATGATACTTTTCTACATGGGGTAAAGTTTGATTGTGGACACAAAGAATTTTAGTCCTCCTACTGCCATGACTGGGTGAGGATTACAGAAATCTGATTAGTCATCTAATGTATGTGACAAATATTCCAGTATTTATAAAACTGACTTGTATTTTCAGACTTGCAGAATTAATTAGTACTTGTAGACTTGATTTGTACCTGTTCTGTTCATGTTATAGTTTCATATATGGAGATGGAAGTTACAAAAATTATTTACAGGGCTCTAAAGTGTGACCATTTGGTTGCATTTGAAACCAAAAATTCGCTAAGTGCAACTAACTTTTTTTCTTGGTGCACCTAACATTTCTCAGCTGTAGGTGAAAGAATTTTTCCAAACTATTTTCTAAACCTCATTATTGTTCACAATAACTTTAATAATCATCAGTGTCTATGTAAAATGATTGAAACACAGTCCTTAAACTGGATTGATATTAGCTGACGACAGCGATGTTGGAAAAATGTGATGCACCTAAACTTTTTGCTGGTGCACCAAAGACTGTAAAAAAAATTTGGACGTAGCATCCAGTCACGTCTGAATACGGGAAAGTGAAGCCAGTCGGACGTTTCCCACCATCGCCATATTGCATGTCACTTGTGTCGTCACTCCCAGAAAATACTAAAATGGGTAAAGGCAAGGCCCCTCCGAGCTGCAGGACAAATGATTGACAGCAAAGCTAACGCTAACCGAGCTAATCCAAAGTGAACAGGAACGAACGAAGATATAGACGGTTTAAAGATCAGACACGCTCAGACTTGTTAACCGGCTAAAAACCACCGTTGTGCAACTCTGATACAGACTGAGGCCTTGCAGGGAGCTAACTATTAGCTTCCATGGCTAAAAACGGCACCTGGTCTGCTGTCTGTCAATCAAAAGGACATGCCCCTAATTATGTGTCATTTTAAGATTAGATAACATCAAAACCAATGAGTTATAAAGAAATTCACCCCCCTCACAGTTGACATGAAGGTGAACTTGACCAATTAAACCTAAAATTATATTTTGAACCAGGCTCTGAACATGTTTATTCCTGCTGTGAAGTTGGTCTTTTTAACATGGGAGTCTGTGGGGATTTGCTCTGTTTTGGAGCCCCCAGCAGATAGGGTAGTCACAATCCTAAAATTTCAAACTCGATATCGATATCTAGAAAAATATTCGATACTTGATACCATTTTGGATACTACAGGGGATAAAAAAGAGACAAATACTTAAAAGCATAAGAAATATTTGTATGAACTTGAAAATCTCTTATCTTATGCTACTTGAATAAATGTGCAAATAAATGCAAAAAATATGCCCAAATATAATGCAATTTGACAATATTTTAAGGTTGTCTGAGGTATTATTTTTTTAATATGTAAAACATCCAAAAATCTAAAAGTAACAATGGCAAAAAATATATATTTATACAAACAATAGTTTTCTGAGGTAGTGCAAAAAAAAGAGAGGTTTTGACTTTGTGCAAACTAAATAATAATAATAGTAATAATAGCAACAATGATGCCATTTTTGGTTTGAGGTAAACACAGAAAAAGTAATTAGAACAATATTTTGAGGTATTAAACTATACAAGTAGCAACCAGTTATGAACAGGACAACAGAGCTCGTTCGTTCATTTGTCTTAAAAGTATTTGTGAAATGCAGATAATGTTAAATAGAGACCCACTCCCACTGCCTCCTTCACCCACATTATATAGCGAAATTAGAGTGACACATAAATGTTACCGGTGAGTTAATACACGTATTCCTAGAAATAAGGTCCAGGTTGGGAAATGCGGACTAGCAGTGGCGCTAACCGTCACTAATAATGCGTTTTTAAGTTGCATAATAAACGGGAGCTTTAAGTAACTAACCTGTCTGAATTCATCATGAAGGCCAGGATGTCAGTCAGCTGCCTGTCGAGTGTGCGCGCACTGCAGTATCGATACCATGGCAAATCAGTATCGTTATCAATACAGCGTTTTAGTATCAATACTTTTCAGAGTATTGATATCTTTGACAACCCTACTAGCAGGTAAATAAAGAACTACAATTTTTGGGCAACCCAGAAGTAGCTCCACTGTTCTCCAGCGGAGTTTGCCCCTTGTGGTGCACCCAAATTAAAAAGTTGGGCGCACTGGTGCAACCAGAGCTGAAAGTAAGTCTAGAGCCCTGATTCATGTAGAGCACTTTTCATACATAACGCAGCTCAAAGGGCTTTTACAAAAAACATACAAACAAACAAAACAAAAAAAAGATGAAATTATGATAACAAATCAGCCCAACAAACCCACCGACACAGCAAGGAGGGGCTATGGTGAGGAAAAACCACACCCAAGGATGATATTACACAAATAAACACATCCAAACCAAACGAGCAGAAAAAAGTACCAAGAATATGTAAAATAATGTAAGTAAGCTGATGGAAAAAATGGAATCAGTAAAATTAAACATCTAAAACCTAGGTTAAAAAAAAATAAGATGTTTTAATGCAAAGTTTCCTGTTTGCTTTGCCGTTACTGCCCTGCTTCATTTGGTGGAAGTACCTACATGAAGCTTAACATGTTTGTTTACGCAACAGCTGATAATCCGCTCGACTCGGTGTCATGAAAATGATCAGTGACCAGTTTCAGCTTTTAGCATAATCCCCTGCTGAGCCCGTTATGAGGTGACCCCCCCGTGATCTGGCTGGTTCTGAAAACTTGCTGTTGCCTTGGTCACCATCAGAAACACGTCTGAGTTAACCGTCATCCATCAGCTGACAGCTTGCTGGCAGGTCGACGGTCTCCAGGTTTTGTCCACGAGCAGAAAGTATTTCCGCTCCAGCTGTTGTTTCCTGCCGCGTTTTGATTCTTTACATCGGTGGGTATTTCCTGGAGGTGTGTTTGTCTGGGATAATCGTCTCTACCCCTCCACCCTTTCCCTTCCTTCACTTTCACTCCGTCATTTTTTCCCCCCCGTCGTTCCTGCAGTTTTGTGCTTCGGCGTTTTCGTGTGTGCACGTTGTAGTAAATTCCTGCTGGAGTTATGAAGCGATTAGTCATATGGTATCAGTTTATTATGCCAGTAATGGAAGTTTGCGGCTGCCAGAAACATCCCTTTGTCAGCTTCCCAACTTTCTTCTCCTCCCCTCTTGTTTTATATTTAACTCTCCTCCTCCCTCCTACATTTTACCCTCTTTTTATCGCCCTTCATTATTCCATTCCTTTTTTTTTTAACCCTTCCACGTCTTATCACTTTCTCCAATGTCGTTGTGATCTTTTTCTCTTCATCCCTCCCTCTATCGTCCTTTCAACTTAAATTCTTCTCCACCCCTGACAATAAATCCCAGGCTCTCCCAGCTAAATAAAGAAAACATGATGAAGAAGTAAAGGGACATTTCACTTAAAACTTCTCAAACAAACACTGCAATAATTAAGACGAATGACCCAGTCAGAGATGTTTACATGTCACATTAGAGATATGGCTTGTCTTTTTCCAGGTCAACTTGCAGCGTCTGCTCTGATAAATATTCTGCATGCGACTTGCTCTTGAGCAAGCTTAATGTTGTGTCAATTAGAGAAGGGGGGGGATGGTCGGCAAAAGGCGATAAACACACACAGACAGCGGCCGGGTGAGTGTTTACATTTCCTGGCTGCTGGTCTGATTATGGAGGAATGTGAGGACGTTGTGGTCATGTCAGTGTTGGATGACCAGGATTAAGGGTCATTCACTGCAAAACAGTCAGACTTAATGAAACACAGGCATCATGCCATGCTGCCACGCCAAACTCGCTGAGTAATCTTGTTAAAACGGCTTTGCCTGCATCTGCAGTGGAGATTTTGGGTTTGTTTTTTATTTACTCTGACTGCAATGTAAGGAAAATAATTTTTTAACAATGCTGGGAACTGATCAAAGTTGTTCTTTAGCCTGAAATACTGAACACATGCTGGTTCCAGGCATCGAATTAGAAACTTTTCAGGGTTTTTTGATCTAACATTAAAGAAAAGTGAATATTTTGGGTTGTTTTTGAATTATTTTGTTCTGGTTTCAGATTATTAACAGACTTTTGGAAGATTGTTGGACTGATTGAAAGGCAGAAAGATGCTGAGATGTTAAAAAACTCGAATATGCCATTTTTTTTCACAATTTGATGTAATTTCCTAAAGTTTCTGATAAAGCATTGAGGACATTGTTTGGTAGAAATACCAGAGATGTACAGGCCTGCAGCTCCATTTCCAACCCTGAATGTAAAGCTCTGTTCACAGCAGCTGGTTTTAGGGTTAAAATAAGAAATTCCACCCCTCCCTCAAGCAGGATATGAGGGCGGAGAGAGAGATGAGATTTGTGGTAAAGCTTTAAACGACCTTATAATCTTAAAGTAGATGGGTAGTTGATGCAAAATCTCCTTTGGTATTCTCGATTTATGTAAAACTGGAGAAAGTTGCTCACTGTTAGTTTAATTATGTTTTGAATTGAAGTTGTGAGTGGAGATGAAGATGGGAAGGTTGAATGATTCTAATATGCAAATCTAAACAACTCTATGAAAAAGTTTTTGATGGTCAAATTTTCCATTTGGCTGGTCAGATATTTTAATGAACTAATTAGTGTGAAATGCTGACTGTGTAACAGCTGTTAACAGGAAAATAAATCACCTAAATTCAGAGGATTTAGATGAGTTTTTAGTCCTTAATCTAAAACACCAGACTATTCTGTATGATGGGACGTAATTTTGTCCCATAATTCCTTGCTGCTAAAACTTCCAAAGTGACACTTGAGTATATTCATCTAGTTTTACTGATATATGTGGAAAAATATATGAATGGTTGGCAAAATTTTGCAGCCTGTGATGACATGTTTCACTTTTTTGTTTCATTAATTTCTTTTATTAATTACAAATCTTTAAGGATTTTATTAGGGGTGCACAATATTGGAAAGTTGGCCGATATTTTAAAACTCATGTGGCCGATTACCGATATCAGTACCGATATTAAAGCTGAAAAAGTAATCAGTCATTGCATGTAGCAGTTTTGTTACCCTTTTCCGACACTTTGAAAAATAGGGTGGGAAAAAATATCGATACACTGAAATATTGCGATATTTTCAAATGTCAATATCAAATCGATATTTAAAAGTGCGGTATTGATCTGTTTTACTTACAAAATCTTGCAAGATTTCATCGTTCTGTTACAAACTCACGATATTTTGGGAATTCTCACGAGATTTTTTAGTAAAATAGATCAATACTGTTTAAATGTAAATATGATATCAGGATATGAAAATATCAAAATTTTTGTGAATTCTCACGAGATTTTGTAACAGAGCGATGAAATATCACAAGATTTCATTAGTAAAATAGATTGATACTGCATTTGTTAATGTCAATATGATATCCGCTTATTAAAATATTGCGATATTTCAGTGTATCGATATTTTTTCCCCACCTCCCCATCTTTAGAAGTTTTAAAGTCTGTAAAAAATAAGTTTTTAAAGAAGAGGAAGTTTTTGTTTTTTTCTTTTTTTAGACTTTAGAAGCAGCAGGCTGATCGTTTAAATATTGATTTAATATCGCTGGGTTGGCCAATGTCAGATATTCAGTTTTAAGGCCGATACAGGCCTATACCGATAGGGGGCAGATTATATCGCGCATCCCTAGATTTTATATTACATTATACATGACTGTGAATGTGGCTTCCCACCAGATTTATCTGCTTTCTGTCTTAAATAATAGACCTTTTCCTTCCTTTTAATGACAGAAACTGTGAAAATTAGAATAAATGTTGCAAAACTGTAAACTTGCATCTCAATTTATTTATTTTTTGTCCATATTCCACAAAGATATTGTCCAATGATATAAATTAAGACATGTCCTTGACTGTGATTTTTCTTTTGCTGCCATGAGATTGTGATGATGATCTGAGCTGCAGCATCAGTCAAACTCATGAAAACATTCCTGTATCATATTTAAATGGAGAAACGTATAAAATCCAACATCTTTTTTGTGCATTGATGCAGTCCTGTCCCACCCTCTCCGTGCAGCTGGACTCTCTCACTAATCTAAAATTAACAACATTTAGTTAAATCTGAAGTGATTTGCATGAAAATATTCAAATGGTTTCAAAGCCCGTTGGACGTGCACAACTGGTTTGAGTTCAAGGTCCTGTGAATGTTGCAGGTTTAGAAATGGAAATGTGTGAGTGATGAACGCCTCTGGAAGGGACGTGGATGGGAAGTAGCATGTGTGCGACTCCACAGGAGGTGTACATGGCATATGAAAGCTGCATCTCATTAATGTGAGTGTGTGTGTGGGGTAGAGGGAGTTGGCAAACAGGAGGACATCAATGCCAAACACAAACACGACTTTCAGGGTTATTTCTCAAGGACAACACAAAACTAACTGCTGTGTTCTGGGAGAATCTGTCCCGTATAGACGGGAAGTCGCACTGATCCCATACATATTACCAATCTTCGCCCTTTGAGGAAGCGTTTGAAGAAGTTTCACTCATTTTTTTTTTTCTTTTGTGGACTTTTGGAATAAAAAAAACATTGGGGAACCAGCCGTCATACAACTGCAGCACGAAAGAAGGTCACATGGACATTTTTGTCTAAACAAAAACTGAGGTTTCTCATCTTTTTCATTCAAAGCTATTATAAAAGCTAGCTTAGCAGCTTTCCATCATCACGGTCATTTGTATCACGTAATGAAACAGCCCCCCGTTGGAAAGCTGCCCTGCTAACGTCTTGTTAACCTTTTGTCGAACTGCGCCCGGACACTTTAGTGGACAGATTCTACTGCCACACTTTGCAGCTGTGTTTGGATCATTAAATTAGTATGAAAATAATTGCTTTTTGACATTTCAAAATCGTTATCAATTCAGGACGTGTACCATTGTGATTGATTTAATAATTAATTGGTACACACCTATTGTAATCATTCTTGTTATTACGATCTCATCACCCGGAAATCCCACTTTTTCATGTTAAAAAGTGTATTGGAACAGGACCTCAGTTAAAACGTGCCAGAAACTCCGGAGAGTGAAAGTGGCTTCGTCTTTGAGTGCGGGCTCTCTCTTCTCACCAGAATCAGCCAGAAGAACGCGCGCTCCACAGTTTGTTTTTTTTTCTCCGAATGACGTGATCTACAGAGGCTGCTAGCTGCTAAGCTAGCCTGTTTAGCACCACCTAAAATCAGCTGATTATCAAGCTGCTAATGTCGCTACCGAAGCTAGCACTGTTTGGTTAACTTCACGTCAGACGTCCGCTCCTTATATTCATCAGAGTCCAGCCCTTTTACTCCACGGATCTGCTCTTTCAACCATACTGTTATGTTTTATCACGTTTTCTCTGTTGGGACATCATTTCCTTCACATCGTATGTCCTGAATAAACTTTGTTTTGGCTTTGACACTTGTGAACGCGCTTACAGACAGGTCTAATTCTCGTGCGTATTCTCGCGACAAACAAAAGTTGGGGATAAAAAGAGGTTAAAATGAGCTCATTAAATTTTCCTCCCACCCAACTATAATTTAAAAATTCATTTGAAGATAATATAAGGAGGATTGTGTATGTAAAACACGAGGTTATGACACCTTTAAATACGACAGGGCGGAAGTTCCTATGGAAACCTGAAAAGACCCTGCCTCGGAGTATGAGCTAGAAAGGTTACAGGAACTGAGCGTCGAGGTCCCTAGTTCCTATATGTCCAAATGCACAAAACAATGGTCTGGTTCCCGAAAAGGTTATAGGAACTCCAAACGGTTCCTACAGTCCGAAAGATTTAGTTGAATCCAGGTGGCGACTCTTTTTTGTCCAGTGTATAACTCAGTGTGGAAGAATGTCATCGTGTTACTGGGAATGCACCTCGCTGTTCTTGTGGAGATGATGCTCTCCACATGGAAGTTTATAAATCTGTCACGCACTTAGTCATGGTATTGATGTCCTTTCCACGAGGGCAGTCCAGACACTCAGTGTCTTCAGCATCAGACCAGGTTTTATTAGTCTGTTTGATTAACGACGCAGACCAGATTACAGTCTGATCTTCCACAGCGAGGCAGGGCCAAGGAGCATAAAATATAGCCAACATGCTATTTTCTCTGGTGGAGCAGCTGACAAACTGTTGTAATCACAGAAGTGCGGCATAGGAAGAGGTGTTGAAACCTCCAGAGATCCCCATGAATGTGTCAGCATGTTTGTAGCCAAGCAACAACTGAGCTGATGACATCACATACATCCTTAAACATTAACTGGGTTTGGTTAGCAACTGAATGAGCTAACACGATCATGTGAAGGGAATGATGTGCTTGAATTTTCATTCTGACAGATATTTTCTGTAAAAACAGAGTAATTAGTTTCCATCTTCACATACTTATGTTTACATTTTTACTGTGATTTATCTTTTTAGGCAGAAACTCTTTGATCTGCTGGCACTTTGTGTTTTTCTATCAAACATTTGATGAGGCCGAGGTCTGTAGCAAACGGATCAGAGCAGTCATGGAAGGGAAAGTTGCGTTCAGGGACAGAAATTTCCAGTAAAGGGTGACTGCAGGCAAACAAGAGGGCACAGAGATTAGCCTCTGATTGTGCAAACGTGGGACTTTTGATGAAAAAGTAGGTTTCAAGGTTGATGCTGACAGTTTGTGGTGTATGAAGTGTTTTATTGTCAGCAGTTTCGAGCAGAATCGGCATTTAAAGCACAATAGAAAATAAAAGCTTTGCCCCAGTTTTCATCCTTACGCCTTCAGCTTACATTAGTGATCATCCAAAAGAATGGATTGGTTACAAATATTGAGCCACAATAACTCAAGTATGACTTTTACTGCTCTTCAAGCTTTGTTGTTGGTTCAAACTTTGGTCTTTTCAGCCAAATATGCTCAGAAATCAGAAATCATGATGATTCAGTTTCAGAAATATGCTCTGATGAAACTGTTCAGCCCGTATTTACAACCAATCTTTTTGACTTTTTATCATTGTAGTCAGTCTATTATTTCCTTATTTTACCAAGGTTGAGTTGCTCTTCAAAAAAAAAAAAAAATACTTTCAGGTTTTTTGGGGATTTTTTGCTCCAAGTGAATGTTGGAACAACAAACTTGGGCGTTTCTGTGTTGTTGGTTTTGGATGATCATTGATCAACAGCTGGTGACGATGAAAAACATTGACTGCCGTGAAAACTGCAGTCTTGGATAGAAAGTTAATGTTTGAATGATCCAGCATATAAATGTTCCTGCAGGGATGAAATAAAGGTGCACCGATTTGATACCTGTTTCGGATATTGGCTGCAATAATGACTGATTACCTGGATCGGATATCGAATGAATGAGGCCGATCCAGTACTCTGGTTCAGTCATTTCTTTTTTTCTTTTAATTATCATACACAGCAGTACAGTTACAGACATCTAGTCACTTCAATTCTGTGTTTACAACACTGGTTTCGTCATCATGCAGAGCAGAGAAATGTTATTTATTTCTTTTTGCAACTAATGTACACTTCATTAGTTAATAATATAAAGTACATTTTTATCTGTTGATTTCTTACCTTTTTTTAAATCAAGGCTTAAAGGTTGGATATGGAATACGGACAGAACAGTGACATCATGTGTCTCTAGGTTGTAGTTACAATGGCAGAAAGACAAATCCAGCCATTGGGTTGCCAGGCTTGCTGGCAATACATCAAGTGACCAGCAGCCTGCATCATGTCCAACAAGTAATGCAGAGGAGTTTATAACTGACAGCTAACGTTAGCCACGTCAGCAAGTGAGTTAGCTTAGTTATCCAGGAGAAAAGTCGCTATTTCCGTGTTTCATTGTCGTGGAAAATGTTAATGTGGGTCCATTTAGTGTAGTCTTCACTTAAATTTTCTCAGGTCTCTCCTCTTCAGAGACAGATAGTATCTCTGGGACTCTGAAGCAGCTGCTTGACTTGCCGACTTCACCTTTTTTTTCCCAGTTCCAGCCGAGCTGTACCGAACGTACTGTTGCCACACGGGGATCGTATCTGGCAACCCGTAATGGCGGCCTGTGTTGGCTTGTAGGTGTAAATATAACGGCATTGTCAAACCCACCAAAACTTATTTTATATTTATTTTCAGGCTGAATAAAATTTTTGAAGTTGGTGCTATACTTTCATTGTGAAGCCCTCCAAACGCCTCGTGGAGGTATTATTTAAAAATTTTTTTTAGCTGAGTAACAATGTTCCATATTCAACCTGATGCCTTCACTCACACGGTGAAGTATACGGTATATTCATTCAACAGTAGTATCTGTATCTGGTACCAGCCGATACGCTCAGCCCAATTCTTAATAAAAATGGCAGATGCAGTGAAGAAAAAGTATTTTGTGGCAAAAAGAGCTTTATATTGCGCATGCTCAAAAACCAGGGTTAATATTGGTTTGGCTTTCACCCACTTTCTAGCTTTGAATGAGATATGACCATTAGCCCGAGGGGAGGGGTTCTGAGTTTGTATTTGTAAACACTATTCAAAAACCTATTTTTGACATTTTTGGAACATTTACTATTATACATGCTCACACCTTGATGCATCTAGCATTCAATATCCCTCCCCTCCTGATATACCAGAAATCTCCAATGCTGTGTCCCAAATCGCCTACTCATGACTCAAAATTTTGAGTATCCTGCATCAAAATGAAAAAAAGTTTGCATTGTATGTGAAAATTGAGTTTACAAAACTACAGCCATCCAAAGCGACCCATTCATAACATCTGTAGCTGGATAAAAAACTGTCGTATGACACAATTGCAAGTGCTAAAATTTTTCTTTCATGTATTCAAGTATTATGTAATAAGCTCCTGCTATCTTGTTTTTGCAAGTGTGACCTTACTGAAGATCAGCAGGGTCCGTTCGTTGTCGCCTTTGATGATCAGGGAGCTTTTGTAAAGAGAAGAAGCTGCATTTGAGCAAAATAAGCAAACTCGCACAAGATAATTGAAATGGCAAAGATAAAAGCTTCTATGAGGTTTGTAGGGGACTATAAGCACTAAGCGCGGCAGGTTTAATTGTAAAAAAGCTATCAAACAAAGAGGCAATTCAAAGTTCCTCAGAAACGCATTAAAGTAACATTTAAAGCGTGTAATTAAAAAACAATAAATGTGACCTTGCAGCACCAGCAGGTAGGGTTGAATTAACAAAGATTTTCCAGATAAGAGACAATTGATTTATCCAAACATACATCCTTATAGTCTATCTGAAGTGGAAGTAGCTGATTTGATCACTTTTTATGCAACACTGTGATAATCTGAGCTGTGTCAGCTGTAGTTCAGTGACGGATGAGAAGAGACGGAGAATAGTTTGTTATGCAGATTAGATGTTCTGATGCTGCAGAAAGGTGATTGAAAAGTTGTTTGGCTTGTACTCAGCACTCCCCAGCAGTGATTGGTAGGTGTTGTGGCTTTGCTCCGTCACCTCCATCAAACGGGCTGTCCTCATTTTTGTTCTCAATTC
The DNA here is from genome assembly GCA_023101725.1 of Atherinomorus stipes. Lineage (NCBI taxonomy): Eukaryota > Metazoa > Chordata > Actinopteri > Atheriniformes > Atherinidae > Atherinomorus > Atherinomorus stipes. The sequence continues at coordinate 155,404 of JALJCO010006896.1, forward strand.
ACCTCAGATAGCTTTCTCTGTCTCTTACTTTTCCCTCCATCACCTCCTCCTGCGCCTCACTCTCCCTGCCTCCATCTCTTCCTCCCAGCGATGCTCATCTATCGCTTCGTTGCTTTTGCTGAGGTTCAGCCTCAGGCTTGCTGTGACACACACTTCAGACAGAAAGATCCACTACGCTGGTCAGGAAATTGGACCTTCAAAAGTCTGTATATTGGAAATGAATTTTCTTTGGAAGTTGCAGACATCTTTGAACACACACTCAGTTTTGAAGACAACTTGCAGGTTTCGACTATACAGCTTTATGTACAGGAGCGCTCAGAGTTATTAGGATGGATGGAGAAGAGTCGCCCTCGTTCTCTTGCCTGTAGACAGTTTTCATGATCAACACTTCTGTCGACCAATTAGGAGACCCAGATTCACCAATGATTATCCACAAGGAAGTAGACCAAAGGTAGTATATTTGTGGAAGAAGGCTAGCTTAATCGTAAAGCTGCTTATCTGTAACCAGTATCTTCATGGTTCCTTTCAAGCTAACAGAGCGAAAGAAATATACTTTAGCATCATTTTCCCCAGCTGGGATGTAACTGTTGACAACAGAACAGCAAAGGTCGGGACATACAGTAGTTCATGACCCTTGGCTTTTTTTTTTTTTTTACCGATATACCGATATTGTCCAACTCTAAATTTCAGATATCAGCTGATACCGATCTATGCAACCAGCCAACATGTGGCTAATTGTAATATTTCTGACAACTTAAAACCAAATATAAGCAGCTTCAAAGCAAGTCAGTCTGTAGCAGCAGCAGCTGCACCGTAGTCACATGACTATGAAAGGGATGCTGGGAAATGAAGTTCTTCCACAATAACAGGGACTTTTCTACATGCTGGACTGATGGAACAAAAGATGTTGTGAGATTTTGTATGGGAACGACGAGATCTCACAAGATTTAATTTGTAGAAAATATCGATACAGCGCTTTTTAATATTCATCCGATATTGCAACACAAAACATCGTGATAGCTCAGTGTATATAGATATTTTCTTACACCCCTAGTTATGCATGGCCACATTTTTTTTTTTTTTAAATGGTAAAAACTGAGACCAATATTTTTTATATCGCATTTAATGCCAGTATCGACTGACAATATTTGACATGTCTAGGTTTTAGCTTTGTTTCATCGAGGTGACTTGCTGAGGCATTGACTCCTTAGTTTTTCTGAAGAATTTTTATGAGAAAGAATAATCAACATCAACATATATATTCAGGTGGAACACAGCCTACATTTTATAGGTGGGGGTGTTGGACGACCTGGAATGTAGATATGGGGGCACTAGCTCAGGCAAAGGTTGAGAGTTAATCAACATGCAAATACTGTAAACACACATCCTACAGTTGTGTGAAAAAGTGTTTGCCCCCTTCTTGATTTATTTTTTTTGCATGTTTGTCACTCTTATGTTACAAATCATCACACAAATGTATATGTGAGACAAAGATAACACAAGTAAACACAAAAAGCAGTTTTGAAATTAAGATTTTTATTAGTAAGGGGGGAAAAAATCCAAACCTCCATGGCCCTGTGTGGAAAAAGTGCCCCCCCCCATATAACATGAGATATGGTGGTGGTAGTGTGATGGTCTGGGGCTGTTTTGCTGCGTCAGGACCTGGAAGGCTTGCTGTGGTAAATGGAAGCATTAATTTTGCTGTTTACCAAAAATCCTGAAGGAGAATGTCCGGCCATCTGTTGGTGACCTCAAGCTGAAGCGGACTTGGGTTCTGCAGCAGAACAATGATCCAGAACACACCAGCAAGTCCACCTCTGAATGGCTTAAGAACAACAAAATGAAGACTTTGGAGTGGCCTAGTCAAAGTCCCCACCTGAATCCCATTGAGATGCTGTGGCATGACCTTAAAAAGGCGGTTCATGCTGGAAAAGCCTCCAATGTGGCTGAATTACAACAATTCTGCAAAGATGAGTGGAACAAAATTCCTCCACAGCGCTAGAAGACTCACTGCCAGTTATCACAAACGCTTGATTGCAGTTGTTGCTACTAAGGGTGGAACAACCAGTTATTAGGTTTAGGGGGCAATCACTTTTTCACACAGGGCCATGTTGGTTTAGATTTTT